>CAJVGC010000582.1:35091533-35351247 GCA_910822075.1 Senecio squalidus | reverse complement strand
CACCAAGGACTGGGGTGTGTCCTTATGCAGAAGGAAAAGGTCATCGCATACGCATCAAGACAATTGAAGGTTCACGAACAGAATTATACAACACACGACTTAGAGCTTGGGAGCTGTCGTGTTTGCACTGAAAATTTGGAGGCATTATTTGTACGGCACTAAGTGCACGGTATTCACGGATCACAAAAGCCTGCAACATATCCTCGAACAGAAAATGCTCAACATGAACAACGGAGATGGATCGAACTTTTAAGCGCGATTGCGAGATCAAATACCACCCGGGTAGGCAAACGTAGTAGCTGACGCCCTGAGTCGTAGGAAAGGGCTAAACCATCTCGAGTGAGAGCATTGGGGATCCAGATTCAAACTAACCTCCAATCACAAATCTCTAAAGCTCAGCAGGAAGCTTTGAAACCTGAGAACCTTAAGGGCGAAACCCTGCACAATCATGAAAAGGAATTTGAGCTTAAAACCGGACGGAATCCATTACTTCAAGAATCGAGCATGGATTTCCTAGAGCTGAGGACCTTCGCAAGCTCATTCTGGACGAGGGCCACCGATCCCGATACTCTATTCATCCGGGATCCGACAAGCTGTATAAGGATCTACGGGAATACTATTGGTGGCCGGGCATGAAGAAGGACATAGCCTTGTATGTGGCTAAGTGCCTTACTTGCTCGAAGGTCAAGGCTGAATATCAGAAACCATCTGGGCTATTGCAACAGCCGGAGATCCCCATGTGGAAGTGGGAGCAGACATGGATTTCATCACTAAATTGCCTCGTACGGCAAGAGGGAATGACACAATCTGGGTGATTGTGGATCGATTGACTAAATCCGCACACTTTCTTTCTGCCGGTAAGAGAGAACCATTCAATGGAGAAGTTCGCACAGATCTACATTAGCGAGATCATCTCTCGTCACGGAACACCTCTCTCCATCATTTCCGACAGGGATAGTCGATTCACGTCCCGGTTTTGGAACGCTCTTCAAAAATCGCTCGGGACGCGACTAGACCTCAGTACTGCTTACCACCCTCAGACCGATGGTCAGAGTGAAAGGACAATTCAGACACTTGAAGACATGCTGAGAGCGTGTGTAGTTGACTTCGGAGGAAGTTGGGACGCTCACTTGCCCTTAATCGAGTTTTCCTATAATAATAGCTACCATGCCAGCATCAAGTGTGCTCCATTCGAGGCCTTATACGGACGCAAGTGTCGGTCCCCGCTGTGTTGGCTAGAAGCGGGCGATCGACAACAAGGCTCGACATCGTCCAGGAAACCATTGACAAAATCACTACCATCCGAGAAAGATTGAAAACCTCTTGTACTCGGCAGAAGAGCTATGCCGATAATCGAAGGAAACCCCTAGAATTCCAGTGGGCGATAGAGTACTCCTGAAAATATCGCCATGGAAAGGGTAGTCCGTTTCGGGAAACGCGGTAAGTTAAGCCCGAGGTACACAGGCCCCTTCGAAGTAATTGAACGTGTCGGCCCAGTGGCGTACCGACTTCAACTTCCACAAGCTCTTTCCAACGTTCACAATGTCTTCCACGTCTCACACTTGAAAAGTGCTTATCGGACGAAACCATTGTCATTCCACTGGACGAGGTCCAGATCGACAACAAACTTAATTTCATCGGGAGGAACCGCTTGAGGTCGTAGACCGAGAGGTCAAACAACTCAAGCAAAGTCGAATCCCTATTGTCAAGTACGGTGGAATTCCCGACGAGGTCACGAATTCACATGGGAACGTGAGACCAGATTCGTCAGAAGTATCCGCACCTGTTCAAAGATCTTCCATCCAATGAGGCGAACTAAATTTCGGGACGAAATTCTTTTCAACCCGGGGAGAATGTGACAACCGTCTTATTTCAGGTGAAAACCGCATTCTCTATCTTTGACTCAATTGTAAATTCATCTTATTATCACTTGTCTCGTTAACTCGAATGTGTAGAATCGAACTCGGAATCACTTAATCGAATCCTAATACCAAGTAAACACCTAGTGAACTTGTCTAAGTTCCTATCAAAAATAACCGGAAACTTTCAAACTAACGAAAGCGCTTAACAATGGAACAAACGAAAAACGAACAAGGCTGAAACAGCCCGAATTGCGCCGCCTGTTGTCCATTGGCGCCGCATTCGGGGCCAGTTCAGCAACTTTTATGTTTTGCAAAAACTTAACAAAACGGACCTAAAACCTTAAAACACGTTTGGCCCAGGTCCTTATGGTCCAAAAGCCTTTTAAAAGTCCAGGAATACACCCCTTAAACACCCCAAACACAATTCATTTGTTACACACACATCTAAACACAAACACACACTCCCTTTTGCTCTCTCTCTCTCTAGCTCAAGAACACACACACACATAACTCCATTTTCCAGAAATCTTACATCAAAACTCAGAAAATCAACCAACTAACACAACAAAATCGTTCTCAAAGTAAAAAGGAAGAAAAGGGTAACATTTCTTTTGGGTTAGAGGTGCATTTTCAAGCTTTTGGGTTAAAATCTTCAAGGAATCTCTTCAAATCACCTTCAAACCACAATCCACTCGGTAAAAACACTTTTAAACTACTGTCTTTACATCATAAACTCATTGCATGCATCATCCATTACCTAAAAATGAATTTATATGCAAATATTTCATCATTTATGAACAAAAACGGGTTTTTACTAGTTGCATGTTTAGATCCATGAATTTGTGGTTAAAAACTTGAAAGAAACTGTTAAACATCATGTAATTATATGTATCTATGAATGGCATGTCGAAATCTACCACCAAATTAACGTTTCAAGCAACAACACGGTTTTTTTCCCAGAATCGGGGGTCCGAATGCGCCGCCATTGGACCACAGGCGGCGCATTCCCGACCCAGATTCTGGGAAATGGGTTGTTTTCGCCACTAAACGCAACCTTGAACTTATTTCTTCAAACCGAGTTAAATGATCAATAATAAGCTTAATTTGCATAAAAAGGGACTATTTGAACATGTTTATATAACATTTTGGTTGGTGTAATTATATAAACTTTGGATTATAAAAATTGTTAAGCGGGAAAGTGTTTAAAATGGACTTAATGATTTTGGCGCGGAAGCGCTGCCCGATTTTCGGTAGACCATAAACCAACACTTATAATAAAAACATTTTGTTACCTAACAAGATTGTAAACATGATTACTTATTAAATCTTGGTATTTCCTTAGGAGTTCCGTGATTCCTACCCGTTTCGACCCGTACCAACCGCTCTCTCTCTCTTTTGTGCAAACCTTCGCAAATCGTGAGTTACATCCCCTACTTAATTACTGTTTTCAATTATCTTTTGGGGGAAACAAGAGATCTAAATGAATTTTATGAACTCTATTGAACACTTTTGACAAACTTATGCTTATTTAGTTTTATGGCCGATTGGCCTATGATAAACTAATGGTTCGCCACCTTTATTCGGCTCTTGATTCAAACTATGTTAAACTTATTTAATGCCATTCTCGGCACTCACATGTACTTTGATTGATCGTATAACTACCATGACTCTTGAGGAATATAGCTACTCTAAGTGACAACTACTAGTTTTTAAAATAAATTCAGTGCCTAATTTTCACCTCACACTATTAGCTTTGTTAAGCCGTTTAGTAATTATGGGTATCGATACTTAGGAAATGACCGTTCCTTACTTAAGTGGCGACTTAAGTACATATTACTCGATCAGAAATGACTCCCCGTAGTAGTCGGGGTAAGAGGCATCACGGTTGGTTAATCGGTTTAGTGTGAACACTTAAGTTATTATGCCAAGTAGTCGTTATACATGTAATCAATCATAGTTTACTTATCATGCGCGTATAGAGTTATACGACTTCCGCATCTATCTCTCAAACAACTGTTTTGATTCGAACTATTCTTTAAGTAATGAATCTACTTTTAGAAACTTGTAAGTATTGATATACTTAGCTCAAACCTTTTTAGTCGAGGACTAGAAAACTGTAACTCACTCACTACTTTATTGTAGTTGACACTTTATCTCTTGTTTCAGGAAATCAAGTGTAAGTCACGGAATGCATTACTTGGATGGGTCATGATACGTCACGTGAAGTCATGAATCGGGAGAAGACCTATTTTGGACATGTTTATTTGGGAATTTTATCAAACAATTTATTATGTTATGTCGTGATGTACTTTTCAATACTTGGTTATCTTTAAATTGTAAACTCTTATTATTCGTTAAATGACTTGAAACCGTATGTTTTTATTATAACTCGTGTAATGATATCTTTGCTCTTCACACTTCCGTGTTTCCGCTTTAGCGGGGTGTGACACTCCCGATGAGGCGAACTAAATTTCGGGACGAAATTCTTTTCAACCCGGGGAGAATGTGACAACCGTCAAATATTCAGGTGACTCTCGTACTTTTCATGTCTTCGTAATGTCGTGTTATTCTTGATCGTACTTTATTGTGACTATATTTGTGTCGGAATCAAAGTCGGAATCAACCAATAGATCCTAACACCAAGAAACTATACTATGAACTTGACTAACTTCATAACGTGAACTAACGTAAAACTCTAGACAAATACTTAACGAAAACGAAAACTCAAAACGACATTTGGCTGAAAAAGCTATCGAGCCGATGGCTGAAACCTTTTAGCCAGCGGCTGGATATGCCCAGCCGGCGGCTAAAAGCCGCTGACCGGCGATTTGATGACTCATAAATGCATGTAACTTGATTGGCCAACTCCCAAACTCGAGGATTGGACCAAATACTGGCCAAAAACCCTTCCCTAGACCCGTAATTAGCTATCTCTCTCCCCATCCTTCACTTCACTTTTCATTTTTTTCAAAACACATTTACACACTCCTCAAATCTCTCTAAACTCTCTCAAGAACATCAAACAAAACAGTGATTTTCCACCATTAAAGCAGCAAGAAACCACATAAAAACTTACACAAATCTTCCATATAGCAAAAGGGTAACATAAAAACGGGATTCAAAGAAGTTTCTACCGGGTTTTGAAGCTCTAATCTCATCCAATCGTCATCCATTCATTTCCTTCGGTAAAACTCTTTACTTTACTGTTTTTATACAAATAACCACTTGCATGAATGATCCATGGCTTAAAAACTTGTTTTTATAAAGTTTTATAACGATTTTCTTACAAAAATGGATTTTTATATAAATCTACATATTTGTGTTAAAGATCTAAAAAGAAACTGAGATTTAGTGTCATACCCCGCTAAAGCGGAAACACGGAATGTGAGAGCTGGAATATCATTACACGGTCATAAGCAAATATAAACGATTCAAGTCATTTCATTTAAGATAAAATAGTTCAAGTTTCAACATTCAAAAACAACCAAGTAGTTCATGATTTAACTTAAAGTACAAATACAAGTTTCAAATAAAATTCCCAAAATAGAAAGGTCTTTTCCCAATGAGCGCCTCAGGTAACCATAATGACCCTTCCTTGCCATGCATTCCATACACTTACATTAATTTCCTGAAACATAAGATAAAGTGTCAACTACATAAAGTAGTGAGTGAGTTACAGTTTAGAGTTTCGAGAAAAGTTTCCAAAAATAGAAAGTACATGAAAATAGTGACGTCGTAAGTAAAAAGAACGGTACAACGTTAGAACATATATGTGAATAGTAAAAGGTTTGAACGTACACAAGTAAGTTAAATAAATAAAACTCGTATAATAAAGTTGTAGCGGAATCCAGGCGCTAAAAAGATATATGCGTAGGGAGTATTGTTTAACTAAATAGTAACTCGTATCAATCACTTGGCATAATATAAGTAGTAAGTATACACTAAACCGATTGTGTGGTCCTGAACTAGCCCAAAAATGTTTAATTGAGTGTACATCTGAACTTAGCAATATGTACTTGGGTCGCTAACCCTGAGTAAGGAGTGACCGCTCCTAAGTATCGATACCCATATGACTAACGGCTGTTGCTAATAGTGTATAAAAATTCCTGAACCAAAACGGGCAAGTGAACAAAGTTTCCAAAAGTACAAGTAAGTTCTTACGGGCTTATATTTTCATCAAGGATTGGTCGCTAACAAGTATCCTAAATTTAGTTAACCCGCTAAGGCATCAACACATGTACGTATAATAGTTCACAAGTTTCCAAGTTTCCAAAGTTCAAAGTTTCCAAAGAGTTTCAAGTTTCGTACAAGTTTCCAAAGTTTACGAGTTTCATAAGTTTAAAAGGTTTCAAGTTTCCAAAAGTTTCAATAAAGTATCTAAAGTACCAAGTTTCCAATTGTTTCAGTAATTCGCAAATAGTGTTAAAAGTTACAAAGCATGTGATCTTATGTTTCCCCCAAATAATGTTTAAAAGTACAAAAGTAAAACAAAGTGGGGTAGTAACTCACGGTTTGCGGAGATAGAGAACTCGGGAATCGGTCGGAAAGGAGCCGGGAATCACGGAATGCCTAAGGATACCAAGATTGTCCAAAAGTTATTATCTCATTAGGTTACTTTATATAATAGATTCGATAACTTTTATATAGAATTAAGTGTTAAGTTTAATATTGTTCCAAAAATTGGTCCGAAGCGGTTAACGTTATATTTAGTCCGAAAGTTCAAAGTTAAAGTTATTATTATGATAGACATGTTTAGGTTACTGAAATGGCTTAAGTTTTCTAACGAAATTTGGGCAGCGCTTCCGCGCCCAAATTTCATGTCCAAAACCTAAAGTCAATTCCGCTCACAAAACACATATAAACACATATTCTTATATAAACAAGTCCAAAGAGCTCAATACAAGTCACCATTGTTATTATTTTAGTCACCTCAGTTTCAAATATTATTCACTAAAAATCCAGAACGCGTACATAAGTTTTAAACGGCCAAAACGGCGATTTTCGGGAGAGTCAGCAGCCTGGTGCGCGGCACCTAGCAGGGGGTGCTGCGCACCTCCTTGTTGTCTTCTCCCGTTTTGTGTTTTCTTGTCAAAAACGTTTTGTTTCTCAAAGATTTCGACATGCAATCGGTAGATACTTCATAATATGGTGTTTTTACAGTTTCTAAACAACTTTTAATCACAAAAACATAGATCTAAGTATTATTTAGTTAAAAACCGTTTTTGTATAAAAAGAGTTATAAATCTTTATAAAAACTTATTTTTATGGTTTAGATCTTACATGCAATCAAGGATTTTAGTAAAAAGAGTAAAGTAAAATACTAACAGAGGGTCTAATATGAATTTTTGGAACACTTTACTAGGTTTAGGTAATTGAAATTGTGTAACCACATAGACAATATTAAACATATTTTGAATGGATTAAAATTGGTTTATAACAGGTCTAAACGTCTTTGAAATGGTTAACTTGTTTAAATTTTCAATTTACAACTTTGAAACGTTTTATAACTCGAATTATACAAACATATGATTTTGGACAGTTTACATGATCAGTTTTGTTTCTATCATAACTTTGTCATAATAAACTTAATTGGATCAAACTCTTAATCTAAAACGTAGCCCTTTGAGTCTAGTTTTCAGATATATAAAATTCACCGTCTAACTCTTCCTAAAACTCTAGATATTATAGTTTGAGCGAACTTAGGTACTCGCTGAAATGTTGTCGTTTTATCTAAAACTTAAACGCGTTATTTAATCGAGTTCGAAACACCTTAATCTTATTCTTACTATATATTACTACCTTTATCTAGGGGAGCTCTAGGTCTATTCGGGACATTGCTTGTGACCTAATTACTTGTATACACACACATATTCACACTACGGGTGTAGTGTCGCTTATTGCTCGCTAAGGTGAGTTCATTGCCCCAAGGAGATATCACTATTTCAAGAGGAAATCGAACTGGGTGAAATCAATCTACTTAAAGTTCACACAGCTGATGATCTAGCTTATCCGACGAAGGCTTTACCTAGAGCAAAGCTCACTCAACATGCTGAGAGCATAGGACTTCGTTTAGCTAGTAATCTCATGTAAAATTTGTGTTTTTAATATCTGGATAAAGGATGTTAAACATTGATATTAAATAAATGAAATAATATTTGATATATGATTTTTCATTTAAAATATTTATTATGTCATATATTTGCATGCTTAGATTCATGAATAATTTGTATTATTCTAAAATCATCAATTGTCAATTAACTATATGGGAATAAAGTTAAATTAAGACAAATCTGAGTGATTGGTAATATTAATAGAATATTAAGGATGGTCCCACCAAACTCACACATGATATTCCTAAGATGCATATTGGATTATGTGACAACCGTCAAATATTTAGGTGACTCTCGTACTTTTCATGTCTTCGTAATGTCGTGTTATTCTTGATCTTACTTTATTGTGACTATATTTGTGTCGGAATCAAAGTCGGAATCAACCAATAGATCCTAACACCAAGAAACTATACTATGAACTTGACTAACAAGGCTCGATATCGTCCAGGAAACAATCGTCAAGATCACCACCATCCGAGAAAGACTGAAGACATCTCGTACCCAGCAGAAGAGCTACGCCGACAACCGGAGGAAACCCCTTGAGTTCCAAGTTGGCGATAGAGTTCTCCTCAAAATATCGCCATGGAAGGGGGTAATTCGCTTCGGGAAGCGCGACAAGCTAAGCCCGAGGTACACCGGTCCATTCGAGGTGTTAGAGCGAATCGGCCCGGTGGCGTATCGACTCCAACTTCCGCAAACTCTTTCCAACGTCCACAACGTCTTCCACGTCTCGCACTTGAAAAAGTGCTTATCTGACGAGACCATCGTCATTTCCGCTCGACGAAGTCCAGATCGATAACAAGCTCAATTTCATCGAGGAACCGCTTGAGGTTGTAGACCGCGAGGTCAAACAACTCAGGAAAAGTCGTGTCCTATTGTCAAAGTTCGATGGAACTCCCGACGTGGTCATGAATTCACGTGGGAACGTGAGGACCAAATCCGTCAAAAGTATCCGCATCTTTTTCAAGACTCTCCCTCCCGATGAGGCGAACTAAATTTCGGGACGAAATTCTTTTCAACCCGGGGAGAATGTGACAACCGTCAAATATTCAGGTGACTCTCGTACTTTTCATGTCTTCGTAATGTCGTGTTATTCTTGATCGTACTTTATTGTGACTATATTTGTGTCGGAATCAAAGTCGGAATCAACCAATAGATCCTAACACCAAGAAACTATACTATGAACTTGACTAACTTCATAACGTGAACTAACGTAAAACTCTAGACAAATACTTAACGAAAACGAAAACTCAAAACGACATTTGGCTGAAAAAGCTATCGAGCCGATGGCTGAAACCTTTTAGCCAGCGGCTGGATATGCCCAGCCGGCGGCTAAAAGCCGCTGACCGGCGATTTGATGACTCATAAATGCATGTAACTTGATTGGCCAACTCCCAAACTCGAGGATTGGACCAAATACTGGCCAAAAACCCTTCCCTAGACCCGTAATTAGCTATCTCTCTCCCCATCCTTCACTTCACTTTTCATTTTTTTCAAAACACATTTACACACTCCTCAAATCTCTCTAAACTCTCTCAAGAACATCAAACAAAACAGTGATTTTCCACCATTAAAGCAGCAAGAAACCACATAAAAACTTACACAAATCTTCCATATAGCAAAAGGGTAACATAAAAACGGGATTCAAAGAAGTTTCTACCGGGTTTTGAAGCTCTAATCTCATCCAATCGTCATCCATTCATTTCCTTCGGTAAAACTCTTTTACTTTACTGTTTTTATACAAATAACCACTTGCATGAATGATCCATGGCTTAAAAACTTGTTTTTATAAAGTTTTATAACGATTTTCTTACAAAAATGGATTTTTATATAAATCTACATATTTGTGTTAAAGATCTAAAAAGAAACTGAGATTTAGTGTCATACCCCGCTAAAGCGGAAACACGGAATGTGAGAGCTGGAATATCATTACACGGTCATAAGCAAATATAAACGATTCAAGTCATTTCATTTAAGATAAAATAGTTCAAGTTTCAACATTCAAAAACAACCAAGTAGTTCATGATTTAACTTAAAGTACAAATACAAGTTTCAAATAAAATTCCCAAAATAGAAAGGTCTTTTCCCAATGAGCGCCTCAGGTAACCATAATGACCCTTCCTTGCCATGCATTCCATACACTTACATTAATTTCCTGAAACATAAGATAAAGTGTCAACTACATAAAGTAGTGAGTGAGTTACAGTTTAGAGTTTCGAGAAAAGTTTCCAAAAATAGAAAGTACATGAAAATAGTGACGTCGTAAGTAAAAAGAACGGTACAAACGTTAGAACATATATGTGAATAGTAAAAGGTTTGAACGTACACAAGTAAGTTAAATAAATAAAACTCGTATAATAAAGTTGTAGCGGAATCCAGGCGCTAAAAAGATATATGCGTAGGGAGTATTGTTTAACTAAATAGTAACTCGTATCAATCACTTGGCATAATATAAGTAGTAAGTATACACTAAACCGATTGTGTGGTCCTGAACTAGCCCAAAAATGTTTAATTGAGTGTACATCTGAACTTAGCAATATGTACTTGGGTCGCTAACCCTGAGTAAGGAGTGACCGCTCCTAAGTATCGATACCCATATGACTAACGGCTGTTGCTAATAGTGTATAAAAATTCCTGAACCAAACGGGCAAGTGAACAAAGTTTCCAAAAGTACAAGTAAGTTCTTACGGGCTTATATTTTCATCAAGGATTGGTCGCTAACAAGTATCCTAAATTTAGTTAACCCGCTAAGGCATCAACACATGTACGTATAATAGTTCACAAGTTTCCAAGTTTCCAAAGTTCAAAGTTTCCAAAGAGTTTCAAGTTTCGTACAAGTTTCCAAAGTTTACGAGTTTCATAAGTTTAAAAGGTTTCAAGTTTCCAAAAGTTTCAATAAAGTATCTAAAGTACCAAGTTTCCAATTGTTTCAGTAATTCGCAAATAGTGTTAAAAGTTACAAAGCATGTGATCTTATGTTTCCCCCAAATAATGTTTAAAAGTACAAAAGTAAAAACAAAGTGGGGTAGTAACTCACGGTTTGCGGAGATAGAGAACTCGGGAATCGGTCGGAAAGGAGCCGGGAATCACGGAATGCCTAAGGATACCAAGATTGTCCAAAAGTTATTATCTCATTAGGTTACTTTATATAATAGATTCGATAACTTTTATATAGAATTAAGTGTTAAGTTTAATATTGTTCCAAAAATTGGTCCGAAGCGGTTAACGTTATATTTAGTCCGAAAGTTCAAAGTTAAAGTTATTATTATGATAGACATGTTTAGGTTACTGAAATGGTTTAAGTTTTCTAACGAAATTTGGGCAGCGCTTCCGCGCCCAAATTTCATGTCCAAAACCTAAAGTCAATTCCGCTCACAAAACACATATAAACACATATTCTTATATAAACAAGTCCAAAGAGCTCAATACAAGTCACCATTGTTATTATTTTAGTCACCTCAGTTTCAAATATTATTCACTAAAAATCCAGAACGCGTACATAAGTTTTAAACGGCCAAAACGGCGATTTTCGGGAGAGTCAGCAGCCTGGTGCGCGGCACCTAGCAGGGGGTGCTGCGCACCTCCTTGTTGTCTTCTCCCGTTTTGTGTTTTTCTTGTCAAAAACGTTTTGTTTCTCAAAGATTTCGACATGCAATCGGTAGATACTTCATAATATGGTGTTTTTACAGTTTCTAAACAACTTTTAATCACAAAAACATAGATCTAAGTATTATTTAGTTAAAAACCGTTTTTGTATAAAAAGAGTTATAAATCTTTATAAAAACTTATTTTTATGGTTTAGATCTTACATGCAATCAAGGATTTTAGTAAAAAGAGTAAAGTAAAATACTAACAGAGGGTCTAATATGAATTTTTGAACACTTTACTAGGTTTAGGTAATTGAAATTGTGTAACCACATAGACAATATTAAACATATTTTGAATGGATTAAAATTGGTTTATAACAGGTCTAAACGTCTTGAAATGGTTAACTTGTTTAAATTTTCAATTTACAACTTTGAAACGTTTTATAACTCGAATTATACAAACATATGATTTTGGACAGTTTACATGATCAGTTTTGTTTCTATCATAACTTTGTCATAATAAACTTAATTGGATCAAACTCTTAATCTAAAACGTAGCCCTTTGAGTCTAGTTTTCAGATATATAAAATTCACCGTCTAACTCTTCCTAAAACTCTAGATATTATAGTTTGAGCGAACTTAGGTACTCGCTGAAATGTTGTCGTTTTATCTAAAACTTAAACGCGTTATTTAATCGAGTTCGAAACACCTTAATCTTATTCTTACTATATATTACTACCTTTATCTAGGGAGCTCTAGGTCTATTCGGGACATTGCTTGTGACCTAATTACTTGTATACACACACATATTCACACTACGGGTGTAGTGTCGCTTATTGCTCGCTAAGGTGAGTTCATTGCCCCAAGGAGATATCACTATTTCAAGAGGAAATCGAACTGGGTGAAATCAATCTACTTAAAGTTCACACAGCTGATGATCTAGCTTATCCGACGAAGGCTTACCTAGAGCAAAGCTCACTCAACATGCTGAGAGCATAGGACTTCGTTAGCTAGTAATCTCATGTAAAATTTGTGTTTTTAATATCTGGATAAGGATGTTAAACATTGATATTAAATAAATGAAATAATATTTGATATATGATTTTTCATTTAAAATATTTATTATGTCATATATTTGCATGCTTAGATTCATGAATAATTTGTATTATTCTAAAATCATCAATTGTCAATTAACTATATGGGAATAAAGTTAAATTAAGACAAATCTGAGTGATTGGTAATATTAATAGAATATTAAGGATGGTCCCACCAAACTCACACATGATATTCCTAAGATGCATATTGGATTATGTGACAACCGTCAAATATTTAGGTGACTCTCGTACTTTTCATGTCTTCGTAATGTCGTGTTATTCTTGATCTTACTTTATTGTGACTATATTTGTGTCGGAATCAAAGTCGGAATCAACCAATAGATCCTAACACCAAGAAACTATACTATGAACTTGACTAACAAGGCTCGATATCGTCCCAGGAAACAATCGTCAAGATCACCACCATCCGGGAAAGGCTGAAGACATCCCGTACCCGGCAGAAGAGCTACGCCGACAATCGGAGGAAACCCCTCGAGTTCCAAGTTGGCGATAGAGTTCTCCTCAAAATATCGCCATGGAAGGGGGAAATTCGCTTCGGGAAGCCCAAGCTAAGCCCAAGGTACACCGGTCCCTTCGAGGTGATAGAGAGAATCGGCCCGGTGGCGTATCGACTCCAACTTCCGCAGGCTCTTTCGAACGTCCACAACGTCTTCCACGTCTCGCACTTGAAAAAGTGCTTATCTGACGAGACCATCGTCATTCCGCTCGACGAAGTCCAGATCGATAACAAGCTCAATTTCATCGAGGAACCGCTTGAGGTTGTAGACCGCGAGGTCAAACAACTCAGGAAAAGTCGTGTCCCTATTGTCAAAGTTCGATGGAACTCCCGACGTGGTCATGAATTCACGTGGGAACGTGAGGACCAAATCCGTCAAAAGTATCCGCATCTTTTTCAAGACTCTCCCTCCCGATGAGGCGAACTAAATTTCGGGACGAAATTCTTTTCAACCCGGGGAGAATGTGACAACCGTCAAATATTCAGGTGACTCTCGTACTTTTCATGTCTTCGTAATGTCGTGTTATTCTTGATCGTACTTTATGTGACTATATTTGTGTCGGAATCAAAGTCGGAATCAACCAATAGATCCTAACACCAAGAAACTATACTATGAACTTGACTAACTTCATAACGTGAACTAACGTAAAACTCTAGACAAATACTTAACGAAAACGAAAACTCAAAACGACATTTGGCTGAAAAAGCTATCGAGCCGATGGCTGAAACCTTTTAGCCAGCGGCTGGATATGCCCAGCCGGCGGCTAAAAGCCGCTGACCGGCGATTTGATGACTCATAAATGCATGTAACTTGATTGGCCAACTCCCAAACTCGAGGATTGGACCAAATACTGGCCAAAAACCCTTCCCTAGACCCGTAATTAGCTATCTCTCTCCCCATCCTTCACTTCACTTTTCATTTTTTTCAAACACATTTACACACTCCTCAAATCTCTCTAAACTCTCTCAAGAACATCAAACAAAACAGTGATTTTCCACCATTAAAGCAGCAAGAAACCACATAAAAACTTACACAAATCTTCCATATAGCAAAAGGGTAACATAAAAACGGGATTCAAAGAAGTTTCTACCGGGTTTTGAAGCTCTAATCTCATCCAATCGTCATCCATTCATTTCCTTCGGTAAAACTCTTTTACTTTACTGTTTTTATACAAATAACCACTTGCATGAATGATCCATGGCTTAAAAACTTGTTTTTATAAAGTTTTATAACGATTTTCTTACAAAAATGGATTTTTATATAAATCTACATATTTGTGTTAAAGATCTAAAAAGAAACTGAGATTTAGTGTCATACCCCGCTAAAGCGGAAACACGGAATGTGAGAGCTGGAATATCATTACACGGTCATAAGCAAATATAAACGATTCAAGTCATTTCATTTAAGATAAAATAGTTCAAGTTTCAACATTCAAAAACAACCAAGTAGTTCATGATTTAACTTAAAGTACAAATACAAGTTTCAAATAAAATTCCCAAAATAGAAAGGTCTTTTCCCAATGAGCGCCTCAGGTAACCATAATGACCCTTCCTTGCCATGCATTCCATACACTTACATTAATTTCCTGAAACATAAGATAAAGTGTCAACTACATAAAGTAGTGAGTGAGTTACAGTTTAGAGTTTCGAGAAAAGTTTCCAAAAATAGAAAGTACATGAAAATAGTGACGTCGTAAGTAAAAAGAACGGTACAACGTTAGAACATATATGTGAATAGTAAAAGGTTTGAACGTACACAAGTAAGTTAAATAAATAAAACTCGTATAATAAAGTTGTAGCGGAATCCAGGCGCTAAAAAGATATATGCGTAGGGAGTATTGTTTAACTAAATAGTAACTCGTATCAATCACTTGGCATAATATAAGTAGTAAGTATACACTAAACCGATTGTGTGGTCCTGAACTAGCCCAAAAATGTTTAATTGAGTGTACATCTGAACTTAGCAATATGTACTTGGGTCGCTAACCCTGAGTAAGGAGTGACCGCTCCTAAGTATCGATACCCATATGACTAACGGCTGTTGCTAATAGTGTATAAAAATTCCTGAACCAAAACGGGCAAGTGAACAAAGTTTCCAAAAGTACAAGTAAGTTCTTACGGGCTTATATTTTCATCAAGGATTGGTCGCTAACAAGTATCCTAAATTTAGTTAACCCGCTAAGGCATCAACACATGTACGTATAATAGTTCACAAGTTTCCAAGTTTCCAAAGTTCAAAGTTTCCAAAGAGTTTCAAGTTTCGTACAAGTTTCCAAAGTTTACGAGTTTCATAAGTTTAAAAGGTTTCAAGTTTCCAAAAGTTTCAATAAAGTATCTAAAGTACCAAGTTTCCAATTGTTTCAGTAATTCGCAAATAGTGTTAAAAGTTACAAAGCATGTGATCTTATGTTTCCCCCAAATAATGTTTAAAAGTACAAAAGTAAAACAAAGTGGGGTAGTAACTCACGGTTTGCGGAGATAGAGAACTCGGGAATCGGTCGGAAAGGAGCCGGGAATCACGGAATGCCTAAGGATACCAAGATTGTCCAAAAGTTATTATCTCATTAGGTTACTTTATATAATAGATTCGATAACTTTTATATAGAATTAAGTGTTAAGTTTAATATTGTTCCAAAAATTGGTCCGAAGCGGTTAACGTTATATTTAGTCCGAAAGTTCAAAGTTAAAGTTATTATTATGATAGACATGTTTAGGTTACTGAAATGGTTTAAGTTTTCTAACGAAATTTGGGCAGCGCTTCCGCGCCCAAATTTCATGTCCAAAACCTAAAGTCAATTCCGCTCACAAAACACATATAAACACATATTCTTATATAAACAAGTCCAAAGAGCTCAATACAAGTCACCATTGTTATTATTTTAGTCACCTCAGTTTCAAATATTATTCACTAAAAATCCAGAACGCGTACATAAGTTTTAAACGGCCAAAACGGCGATTTTCGGGAGAGTCAGCAGCCTGGTGCGCGGCACCTAGCAGGGGGTGCTGCGCACCTCCTTGTTGTCTTCTCCCGTTTTGTGTTTTTCTTGTCAAAAACGTTTTGTTTCTCAAAGATTTCGACATGCAATCGGTAGATACTTCATAATATGGTGTTTTTACAGTTTCTAAACAACTTTTAATCACAAAAACATAGATCTAAGTATTATTTAGTTAAAAACCGTTTTTGTATAAAAAGAGTTATAAATCTTTATAAAAACTTATTTTTATGGTTTAGATCTTACATGCAATCAAGGATTTTAGTAAAAAGAGTAAAGTAAAATACTAACAGAGGGTCTAATATGAATTTTTGGAACACTTTACTAGGTTTAGGTAATTGAAATTGTGTAACCACATAGACAATATTAAACATATTTTGAATGGATTAAAATTGGTTTATAACAGGTCTAAACGTCTTTGAAATGGTTAACTTGTTTAAATTTTCAATTTACAACTTTGAAACGTTTTATAACTCGAATTATACAAACATATGATTTTGGACAGTTTACATGATCAGTTTTGTTTCTATCATAACTTTGTCATAATAAACTTAATTGGATCAAACTCTTAATCTAAAACGTAGCCCTTTGAGTCTAGTTTTCAGATATATAAAATTCACCGTCTAACTCTTCCTAAAACTCTAGATATTATAGTTTGAGCGAACTTAGGTACTCGCTGAAATGTTGTCGTTTTATCTAAAACTTAAACGCGTTATTTAATCGAGTTCGAAACACCTTAATCTTATTCTTACTATATATTACTACCTTTATCTAGGGGAGCTCTAGGTCTATTCGGGACATTGCTTGTGACCTAATTACTTGTATACACACACATATTCACACTACGGGTGTAGTGTCGCTTATTGCTCGCTAAGGTGAGTTCATTGCCCCAAGGAGATATCACTATTTCAAGAGGAAATCGAACTGGGTGAAATCAATCTACTTAAAGTTCACACAGCTGATGATCTAGCTTATCCGACGAAGGCTTTACCTAGAGCAAAGCTCACTCAACATGCTGAGAGCATAGGACTTCGTTTAGCTAGTAATCTCATGTAAAATTTGTGTTTTTAATATCTGGATAAAGGATGTTAAACATTGATATTAAATAAATGAAATAATATTTGATATATGATTTTTCATTTAAAATATTTATTATGTCATATATTTGCATGCTTAGATTCATGAATAATTTGTATTATTCTAAAATCATCAATTGTCAATTAACTATATGGGAATAAAGTTAAATTAAGACAAATCTGAGTGATTGGTAATATTAATAGAATATTAAGGATGGTCCCACCAAACTCACACATGATATTCCTAAGATGCATATTGGATTATGTGACAACCGTCAAATATTTAGGTGACTCTCGTACTTTTCATGTCTTCGTAATGTCGTGTTATTCTTGATCTTACTTTATTGTGACTATATTTGTGTCGGAATCAAAGTCGGAATCAACCAATAGATCCTAACACCAAGAAACTATACTATGAACTTGACTAACAAGGCTCGATATCGTCCAGGAAACAATCGTCAAGATCACCACCATCCGAGAAAGACTGAAGACATCTCGTACCCAGCAGAAGAGCTACGCCGACAACCGGAGGAAACCCCTTGAGTTCCAAGTTGGCGATAGAGTTCTCCTCAAAATATCGCCATGGAAGGGGGTAATTCGCTTCGGGAAGCGCGACAAGCTAAGCCCGAGGTACACCGGTCCATTCGAGGTGTTAGAGCGAATCGGCCCGGTGGCGTATCGACTCCAACTTCCGCAAACTCTTTCCAACGTCCACAACGTCTTCCACGTCTCGCACTTGAAAAAGTGCTTATCTGACGAGACCATCGTCATTCCGCTCGACGAAGTCCAGATCGATAACAAGCTCAATTTCATCGAGGAACCGCTTGAGGTTGTAGACCGCGAGGTCAAACAACTCAGGAAAAGTCGTGTCCCTATTGTCAAAGTTCGATGGAACTCCCGACGTGGTCATGAATTCACGTGGGAACGTGAGGACCAAATCCGTCAAAAGTATCCGCATCTTTTTCAAGACTCTCCCTCCCGATGAGGCGAACTAAATTTCGGGACGAAATTCTTTTCAACCCGGGGAGAATGTGACAACCGTCAAATATTCAGGTGACTCTCGTACTTTTCATGTCTTCGTAATGTCGTGTTATTCTTGATCGTACTTTATTGTGACTATATTTGTGTCGGAATCAAAGTCGGAATCAACCAATAGATCCTAACACCAAGAAACTATACTATGAACTTGACTAACTTCATAACGTGAACTAACGTAAAACTCTAGACAAATACTTAACGAAAACGAAAACTCAAAACGACATTTGGCTGAAAAAGCTATCGAGCCGATGGCTGAAACCTTTTAGCCAGCGGCTGGATATGCCCAGCCGGCGGCTAAAAGCCGCTGACCGGCGATTTGATGACTCATAAATGCATGTAACTTGATTGGCCAACTCCCAAACTCGAGGATTTGGACCAAATACTGGCCAAAAACCCTTCCCTAGACCAGTAATTAGCTATCTCTCTCCCCATCCTTCACTCCACTTTTCATTTTTTTCAAAACACATTTACACACTCCTCAAATCTCTCTAAACTCTCTCAAGAACATCAAACAAAACAGTGATTTTCCACCATTAAAGCAGCAAGAAACCACATAAAAACTTACACAAATCTTCCATATAGCAAAAGGGTAACATAAAAACGGGATTCAAAGAAGTTTCTACCGGGTTTTGAAGCTCTAATCTCATCCAATCGTCATCCATTCATTTCCTTCGGTAAAACTCTTTTACTTTACTGTTTTTATACAAATAACCACTTGCATGAACGATCCATGGCTTAAAAACTTGTTTTTATAAAGTTTTATAACGATTTTCTAACAAAAATGGATTTTTATATAAATCTACATATTTGTGTTAAAGATCTAAAAAGAAACTGAGATTTAGTGTCATACCCCGCTAAAGCGGAAACACGGAATGTGAGAGCTGGAATATCATTACACGGTCATAAGCAAATATAAACGATTCAAGTCATTTCATTTAAGATAAAATAGTTCAAGTTTCAACATTCAAAAACAACCAAGTAGTTCATGATTTAACTTAAAGTACAAATACAAGTTTCAAATAAAATTCCCAAAATAGAAAGGTCTTTTCCCAATGAGCGCCTCAGGAAATAATAATGACCCTTCCTTGCCATGCATTCCATACACTTACATTAATTTCCTGAAACATAAGATAAAGTGTCAACTACATAAAGTAGTGAGTGAGTTACAGTTTAGAGTTTCGAGAAAAGTTTCCAAAAATAGAAAGTACATGAAAATAGTGACGTCGTAAGTAAAAAGAACGGTACAACGTTAAAACATATATGTGAATAGTAAAAGGTTTGAACGTACACAAGTAAGTTAAATAAATAAAACTCGTATAATAAAGTTGTAGCGGAATCCAGGCGCTAAAAAGATATATGCGTAGGGAGTATTGTTTAACTAAATAGTAACTCGTATCAATCACTTGACATAATATAAGTAGTAAGTATACACTAAACCGAGTGTGTGGTCCTGAACTAGCCCAAAAATGTTTAATTGAGTGTACATCTAAACTTAGCAATATGTACTTGGGTCGCTAACCCTGAGTAAGGAGTGACCGCTCCTAAGTATCGATACCCATATGACTAACGGCTGTTGCTAATAGTGTATAAAAGTTCCTGAACCAAAACGGGCAATTGAACAAAGTTTCCAAAAGTACAAGTAAGTTCTTACGGGCTTATATTTTCATCAAGGATTGGTCGCTAACAAGTATCCTAAATTTAGTTAACCCGCTAAGGCATCAACACATGTACGTATAATAGTTCACAAGTTTCCAAGTTTCCAAAGTTCAAAGTTTCCAAAGAGTTTCAAGTTTCGTACAAGTTTCCAAAGTTTACGAGTTTCATAAGTTTAAAATGTTTCAAGTTTCCAAAAGTTTCAATAAAGTATCTAAAGTACCAAGTTTCCAATTGTTTCAATAATTCGCAAATAGTGTTAAAAGTTACAAAGCATGTGATCTTATGTTTCCCCCAAATAATGTTTAAAAGTACAAAAGTAAAACAAAGTGGGGTAGTAACTCACGGTTTGCGGAGATAGAGAACTCGGGAATCGGTCGGAAAGGAGCCGGGAATCACGGAATGCCTAAGGATACCAAGATTGTCCAAAAGTTATTATCTCATTAGGTTACTTTATATAATAGATTCGATAACTTTTATATAGAATTAAGTGTTAAGTTTAATATTGTTCCAAAAATTGGTCCGAAGCGGTTAACGTTATATTTAGTCCGAAAGTTCAAAGTTAAAGTTATTATTATGATAGACATGTTTAGGTTACTGAAATGGTTTAAGTTTTCTAACAAAATTTGGGCAGCGCTTCCGCGCCCAAATTTTATGTCCAAAACCTAAAGTCAATTCCACTCACAAAACACATATAAACACATATTCTTATATAAACAAGTCCAAAGAGCTCAATACAAGTCACCATTGTTATTATTTTAGTCACCTCAGTTTCAAATATTATTCACTAAAAATCCAGAACGCGTACATAAGTTTTAAACGGCCAAAACGGCGATTTTCGGGAGAGTCAGCAGCCTGGTGCGCGGCACCTACCAGGGGGTGCTGCGCACCTCCTTGCTGTCTTCTCCCGTTTTGTATTTTTCTTGTCAAAAACGTTTTGTTACTCAAAGATTTCGACATGCAATCGGTAGATACTTCATAATATGGTGTTTTTACAGTTTCTAAACAACTTTTAATCACAAAAACATAGATCTAAGTATTATTTAGTTAAAAACCGTTTTTGTATAAAAAGAGTTATAAATCTTTATAAAAACTTATTTTTATGGTTTAGATCTTACATGCAATCAAGGATTTTAGTAAAAAGAGTAAAGTAAAAGAGTTATACCGAAGGAAAAGAAATGAAACGATTTGGATGAGTTTGTAGCTCCAAATATTCTTGAAAACCCGATTTAATCCTTTCCTTTTGCTACCCTTTACTCTTGGAACGTTTTGTGTATGGTTGATGGTTGATTTTTATGTGTTTATGGACTGATTTAGTGGTTGTGTTTTCTGTTTTCTTGAGTTCTTGAGAGAGAGAGAAATGAGAGAAATGAGAGAGTTTGGTGAACTAGGTGTTTTGTGTGTGTGTTTTTGTATTAAGTAAAATGAAAATGAAAAAGAAAAGAAAGAGTGTAGTAATTGGGGTCTTGGGCAGGGTTTTTGGCAGTAAATGAGTGTCAAAACTCGAGAGTGATTGGTTGGTAGTTTATAAAAACGAGACAAGGACTAAAAATGCAAAAATTTTGAAATCTGGCAAGAGGTGCTGCGCACCGTGCAGTTTTTCAGATTTTATCTGATTTTTTTGTTTTTACGTTATTGCTTCGTTGGACCTTTTTGTTAACTGAAAGTTCTTAATTATGATATGTTATGAACTTAGGAAAGTTCATTTGGTGTTTTCTTGGTATTAGGACTTATATAATTGATTCCGGGAGTTATTCCGACGCTGGTTCCGACAAAATAAAGACACAATATGTACGAGTTAAAGAATTATGAACACTACAAAAAGAGTAACTGGAGATTCGAACTGATAAGTTAACTGAGAATCACCTGAATTTTAGACGGTTGTCACATTTAGTCACTAATATGAACATACTACACTAATAATCTGTTGCATGTCGAAATCCATCACAAAAACGCTTAGAAATCGTAAAATAACAAAATAACCAAACTGGCCGAAGGCCTCCAGCCGGCGGCTGAAGATATTCAGCCAGCAGCTGAGTATCTTCAGCCGCTGTCTGAATCTTGTTGTGCACAAAAACTTCGTTTTTACGATTTAAACGTTAAGATTCGAGAACTAATAAATTTTCACAGATTATTATATGTTGAAACAGGTTATTGGTTTTGTGAAAATATAAGTTTTTGGTTAAGCTTTTATAACTAAAAACTATTACTTGTTATTATTGTTGTTGAATATGTTTGTTAAAGCGGGAAAGTGGAGTTTAAAATGGACTAAATTTTTATAGCGCGGACGCGTTGCCCAAATTTCTTCGGAATATATACTTGAACTTCGGTAACGAATAAATATTATAACTTAACCATATTTACTTTGAACATCGAACCTTTTGGACATAATTGGACTAAACGGACAATTAAACGTAATCTGACATATCGTAACGCGTAAGTTTTCAATATTAAAACGTTCAGACAGAACTTGAGTATAAAGATTTAACCCTTAAAAATGTTAAAAACGGAACTTTAACATAAATTAAATCTACATACTTATACGAGACTTGGTTGTTTTAGGTTCTCCTTGATTTCCGACGTTTTCCCGACTTTCTTTCGCACGAGAACTTATCTTCGCAATCCGTGAGTTACATCCCCTTTTTATCGTCCTTTAATACTCTTTGGGGGAAACATGAGATCTAATTGCTTTTGGAACTTTTATGAACTTTTGGAACGTTTTATGAACTATTGAACTTATATGCGTGAACTATTTTATTTGCCACTGTTCGGCCTTTGTCCAAACTATGATTGCTTGTATATGCTTCCAACCCTTGATGAGAATATAACATGAATCGTAAGTGACTACTATCATTTTGACAAAATTGCATAAGTGCCCCGTTTTCAGTTCTTTACACACTATTAGTCGTTAGTAATTATGAGTATCGATACTTAAGAGAGGGTCGCTCCTTACTTAGATAGTAGCCTAAGTACATATTACTAAGTTCAGACATACACTTCGTTGATAGTGCGAGGTGGGGGTTGTTCACGATCGGGATAATCGGTTTAGTGTGAACACTTACGTTATATTATGCCAAGTGGTTGATACAATGTTTTGATCATTAGTTACTTTATTTACGCATATACCCCTTTTGCGATAGAATCCGCAACTAGTCTCTTTTTAAGTATTGCTCTACTTGTCTTTGAATCTTATTTAAAGTATATATATATATATATATATATATATATATATATATATATATATATATATATATATATATATATATATATATATATATATATATATATATATATATATATATATATATATATATTACTCGATTGCTCCGCTTCCTTTATTTTAAGAAACCTTTTTATATATACTCATCGGAATCTTTTGTCGAGAACTAAAACTGTAACTCACTCACTACTTTATGTAGTTTGACACTTTATCTCATGTTTCAAGAAATCAAGTGTAAGTCATGGAATGCATAGCTTGGACGGGTCAGGCATGTTACGTGGGTTACGAATCGGGAGAAGAATTGTCTTTATTTTGGGAAATTTTTATGAACAGTTTAATTATGTCTTTGTCGTTGTGAACTTAATTACTCTTGGTTATGTATCTTTTGAACGTGTGAACTTTTTAATCTAAATTATTGAATGACTTGAAACCGTTGTATTTTGTTATGAGTTGTGAAATGATACTCTTGCTCTTCGCACCTCGTGTTTCCGCTTTAGCGGGGTGTGGCAGACTTGGTATCAGAGAACAGGTTATAGTGAAACGGGTTTTCAAAACTTTTAAAAAAGTTTTCGAAACCAAACTATAACCAAGGCTTTTCGGAAAAATCATTTTGCGAGTCAAACTTTAGTGGATTAATTCCGCGATTTCATGATTGTTTTCAACTATGCATGACTTGATCAACTATGCCTAGTTCAAAATGAATTATGCAAGAACGGAAAGTAATTGATATGGTTAACGGTTTTCGAGTCAAAAAATTCTTGGTCTCATCGACTGTGACAACCGTCCAATTTCAGGTGCATTTTATACTCTATGTCTCTCTTATTGTCTACCGTAGTCTTTAACTGTTCAATAACCGGAAACGCGACAGTGTCAGAATCACACCCGGAATCAATTTATATAAGTCCTAATACCAAGAAAACACCTAATGAACTTTCCTAAGTTCATAATGTATCATACTATAGAACGTTAGTTAACGAAAAGGTCAAACGAAACAATAATACAAAAACAGCCAAAACACAAAAATTGTTACAAAAATGGTCCAGGACGACGCACAGATGCCTTGTGCGCCATCCTGGCAGGACTGATTTCGCAATTTATTTGAAAAACTTGCATGTCTGGATTTTCACCAAATTTAAACCAATCAATCTCGAGAATACACCATCATTACTGACTTTCACTGCCCCCAACCCCCCTTTTACCATTTTCCTTTTTTCCTTTTCATATTTTCAGTATACAAGAAACCAAAAACACACACACAAACAAACTCTCTCTAATCCTCTCAAAAGTTCTTCATTTCCAGTAAATCACAGCTCCTAAAACACCATTTTTATCCATCCAAATCATTTGAAACATCAAGAGAAGCAAGAGAGGCCAAAATATTTCGGTTGAGGACCATTTTCGTCAAGATTTTTAAGCTCTAAATCCGGCCAAATCATCATCCAAGCTATTTCCTTCGGTAGAAATCACTCCCTTTTCATTACTTACTGATATTATAGCTTGCATGTATGATCTAAAGTCTAAAATTAAGTTTTTACAAAGATCTATGACTTTTATGGTCAAAAACGTTTTTAACCGAAATAACCTTTGAATCCACGAATTTATGACTTAAAATACTTTAGAAACTGTTAAATTGATGTTTTATTGAGTTTAGACCTAATACATGTCGAGATCTATGGCTAAAATGAACGTTTTGCAATAAAAATCCAAAAACCCGAGGTTGTGCGCCGTCCTAGAAGCCAGGACGACGCAGCGGGAGACAAAAATGTGTTCTGTGCGCCGTCCCAGCCCTCTCAATGGCGCACATGCCTGCTTTTCTTCCGGAATTTTGTCGTTTTGATCGTTTTAAGCAACTTTGACCCGCTGACTTTTTAATATATGACGTTTGGGACTGAGAAACATAAAAGTAATAACATTTGAGACATGTATGGACTAATTGGACTTAAATTGAACTAGATTAATGTGTTATCGTGTTATAGGTGATTTTGTGAGCGGAAATGGTATTTGCATTTTGGATATGAAATTTGGGCGTGGAAGCGCTGCCCAAATTTCCTTAGAAAAATGTAAACCACTTCAGCGAGCAAAAACACTTGTGACGCGACGATAATAAACGTTAAATAGGACTTTTGGACAAAAACGTGACTATTACCTTTTCGGACTATTTTGGACAATATTTAACCTTGACACTTAAAGTTTAATTAAATTTTATCTATTATATACATACAAATAAAATAATAAGATAATAACCAATTGAACTATCTTGGTATTAATAGGCGATCCGTGATTCCCGACTTCCGTTCCGACCGACTTTCGCGTTCATACTCTTCGCAATCCGTGAGTTACAACCCCGTTTTCTTAATGTATATTTTGCATGATTTTGGGGGGAAACATAAGATTAATTGTACTTTGGAAACTTTACGAACAATTACAACCTTTGTGAACTTTTGAATCTATTACGAACTTATGAAACTATTGCGAACTTTTGAAACTATTATGGAACTATTGATCTATCTTGGACAAACTTTTTGAAACTCTTATGCGTAAACACTTATTTGCTCTACTGGCTTACGTGAACTTACCGGCTTGCCCCCTTTTCGGCTAAACTAATTATTGATACTTGTATGCGAGACCGACCCTTGATGAGATTATAACACGATTCTTAACTGACTACTATCTTTTTTTGAAACAAAACTACTTAGTGCCCAACTGCTTTTTAGAACTCTACACACTATTAACTTCTGAGCCGTTTAGTAACAATGTGTATCGATACATAGGAAAGAACCGTTCCTTGCTTAGATGGCAGTCTAAGTACATATTACTAAGATCTTGACACTCCCCGTAGGATAGGCGGGGTAAGGGGCCTCACGGTTGAACAATCGGTTTAGTGTGAACACTTAAGTTATAGAATGCCAAGAGGTTGATACAAGAATCTAATTAGTTACTTATACGCATAAACATATAAACACTTTTAGCGATTGATTCCGCAACACTTTTAGTGATTGATTCCGCAACTATGATTTTACTAAATCTGACTCTACTTGGTCTGTGCAAACTTTAGGGCATCGATACGCCCATTACTTAGAAACTTTAAAAGTATATAAATTTTAGGCGACTTTCTCCGCTAACCTCCTTTTTTTGGGAAACTTTTACTTTTATATTCTTAACCGAACTTTTGCCGAGAAACTTAAACTGTAACTCACTCACTACTTTCGTAGTTGACACTTTATCTTATGTTTCAGGAAATTTAGTGTAAGCATGAGGTGCATGGCGTGGACGGGTCAAGGCGGTCGCGTGAGAACTTATTGGGAAAAGACCTGTCCACTTTCTTTTGGGAAATTTTAAATTGAAACTTTATTTATGTATTCGTACTGAAACTCTATGACTTGGTTATCTCTTTTGAAATTGTAAACACTTTTATTTATTAATCTATGACTTGAAGCCGTTATGTTATTATGACCCGTGTAATGATGTTCCAGCTCTTCACATCTCGTGTTTCCGCTTTAGCGGGGTGTGACAGACTTGGTATCAGAGCACAGGTTATAGTGAAAACGGTTTTAAAAATTTTCAAAATTTTCGAAACCAAACTATAACCAAGGCTTTTTCGGAAAATCATTTATGGGTTCAAACTTTAGAGAATTAATTTCGCGATTGCATGGTTATTTTTAACTACGCATGGCCTGATCACCCATGCGTAGTTCAAAATGAATTATGCAAGGACGGAACGTAATTACTATTGTTAACGGTCTTTGAGTCGAAAATTCCCAGTTCTGTCTTTTCCCGATTCTCACGTGACTGATCCGTACATGCATTTCATTACACATTTCCTTTATTATTCCTTTTTGTGTCTCCGCGTACTTACGAAACTTATTGTTCACAGATCCGTAATGTCTCACTCCTCCCGTTCGCGATCTCCGTCACGATCCCAGTCCCCATCATTACCGAGAGCCGCTTCGTCTCCCGCGGCTTCCGAGGGCCGCACCGCCTCGGAAAGCCAACGCCGGCAGACCACTGATATCACGGAGGACACCTCCATGGCTATCTCCAGCAACATCGGGTCCAGCCCGAGGGCTGTGCTACCCCCTCCACCACCGGTACCCGTTGCCGCACCACCCTAGTACCGGGGCCCCCGTACTAGGTTGACCGCGCGAAAGCAGGTCATCCTCCCGGGCCGCCTACCGGACCGGATGGCCGTGCACCAGGCCGGCCCATCCCGACCCGCACCATCCCACCTCCCATTTGGTCACCCTGTAGAGGAGGCCCCACATAACCCTCTCATGGACCATTACTCCTGGGAGAGACAGATGGAGAGCGAGGAAATGCAGCGCGCTAGAGATGTTGAGGCCGCTAGGCAGAGGATGCCTCCTACCCTTCAGCCTCCCCCACTGGCCGCATTCCTTCACCTGTACCGCGAGGTACGGGTACTGGCACAAGAGACCCAGCAGCAGGGGCTCCTTATCAGTGAGGTCACCGACTCTGCACAACAGTTGTCGGAGCAGGCGTTGCGAGTCATCGCATCGACCCGAGCTACAGCACGAACCGTGCAACACCTCATTGGTGTGTGCCTGGTGATGGGCACGTTGATTGCGGTCATGGCGGCCAAGATGTTTCTAGAGAGGCGCCATTAGTTATTTCCTTGTATTGTACTGTACCTAGCCTAGTCGTAGTTTTCTCATTTTACAAGACTTAGACTATTTATCTCATTTTCCTTTCTATGTATTGTAATCGTATTTTCTCATTCAGTACTTGTATCAAACCTTATTATCATTAATGGAACTTCTATCTTTTATTACTTGTACTTATCTTATCGTGTGAATCTTTTACTATTGATAATCATTACAGTTCTATCTCTTGAATCATTGTCATGCGTGTACTATTTGTTCATTACTATTATTCTCGTGCTGCTATTACCAACATTCACTAAATTATATTCTTATCATATTCCATTCATGCGTTCTAAATTGAATCTATTCTTTTGATTGTAGAATCATGGCCCCACGCTCAAACGCTAGCATCATTGCTGAACAAGTTGCTGCTCAGTTGAATGCGGTAATGCCCGACATGATCGCCCAGATCACTGCTGGGATCAACGCCAATGTCAACAACCATCAGCAGCAGCAGCAACGGCAACAGGGGCAAGAACAACAACAGAACAATCAGAACCTGAACCAACACCCGAACCCTCCCCCGTGCAACTATAAGAGCTTCATGGCGTGTAAGCCAAAGGAG
Source organism: Senecio squalidus (assembly GCA_910822075.1). NCBI lineage: Eukaryota > Viridiplantae > Streptophyta > Magnoliopsida > Asterales > Asteraceae > Senecio > Senecio squalidus. The sequence goes on along the minus strand of CAJVGC010000582.1, from coordinate 35,322,874 downwards.
TTTAACGGCACAACTGGTGCTGTAGGACTGCTCCAGTGGTTCGATAGTATCGAATCAGTCCTACACATCAGTCGATGTGCCGAAGCCAACAAGGTGGAGTACGCCTCCTGCGTATTCCATGGCCGAGCTCTGTCGTGGTGGAACATCGTTGTTCAAACCCGAGGGCGCGAGACTGCCTACGCTCTTTCTTGGAACGCCTTTAAGAATCTGCTCATTGAAGAATACTGCCCGAGAGGGGAAATCAAGAAGCTCGAGGCTGAGCTGTGGGACCACAAGATGATCGGAAACGACATCGAGAAGTACACCACCCGGTTCCACGAGCTCGCTCGGCTAGTTCCAAGGCTGGTAACCCCTGAGGAGAACCGGATCGATCTTTACATCTCTGGTCTCGTTCCGGAAATCCGTGGCATGGTCATCGCATCTGAGCCCCAATCATTGCAGAGCGCCATCATTCTCGCTCACCGCCTTACCAGTAACCTACTCACTGCTCCTACCTCTTCCAAAAAGGAGCCAGGTGAGAAGAGGAAGGTCGAGCAGACCCCGAGGAGAAACGACCGCAACAAGAAGACCCAAAGCTCCCGAAACTTCGCTGTGACTGCCGCACCTGCACCTGCACCAGCACACCCTACTGGATCCAGGTCCTACTCTGGACCTTTCCCGAAGTGCAACAAGTGCAACTTTCACCACCACGGGAACTGCCCGTTATGCTTGAGGTGCCAAAAGGTAGGCCATTTCGCCAAGTACTGCCCGGACAAGAACCACCCCAGCCCAGAAACCGACGTGCTTTGAGTGTGGAAGCGACCAACACCTTAGAAACACCTGTCCTAAGATGCACCGAACACCGCAGAACCAGGGTGGACAAGGTAGGGGCCGCGCCTTCGCACTAACAGCTGAGGAAGCACGTCAGGACCCTAACGCAGTTACTGGTACGTTTTCCATCAATGATCATTTTGCTTCCATACTATTCGACTCAGGAGCTGAGAGAAGCTTCATTTCCTTAGAATTTAGACCCCTTATTAACATAGGATCTAAAGTTCTTAAGGATAGTTTTACCGTCGAATATGCTAACGGCCAAGAGTTTGAAGCTAAGGATATAATCTTAGGATGTTCACTATGCTTATCTGACAAAATCTTCCCCATTGATCTAATCCCCATCGAGCTTTCCGGCTTCGACGTTATCGTTGGAATGGACTGGCTGTCTCGTTTTCGAGCCGAGATCGTCTGTTTCGACAAACTCATCCGTATCCCTGTTTCGGAAAAAGAGACTCTCGTTGTTCAGGGAGACAAGGCTGGACGACAACTTCGCATCGTATCTTCCATAAAAATGCGCAAGTACCTTGAGAAGGACTATGACGCATTCCTTGCCCATGTCGTCGAGCGTAAACCTACAGAGAGCCGAATCCAAGATATTCCAGTAGTCAAGGATCATCCAGAAGTCTTTCCCGATGATTTTCCAGGGCTACCGCCTCAACGACAAGTGGAGTTCCGAATAGACCTCGTTCCTGGCGCAACACCGGTTGCCAAGACCCCATACCGCCTGGAACCACCCGAAATGCTAGAACTATCGAAACAGTTACAGGAACTCTTAGACCATGGTCTTATTCGCCCGAGTTCGTCCCCCTGGGGAGCCCCAATCCTCTTTGTTAAAAAGAAAGACGGATCCTTCCGCATGTGCATTGACTATCGAGAGCTGAACAAGCTAACACCGTCAAGAACCGATACCCACTCCCGAGGATCGATGATCTGTTCGACCAGTTGCAGGGTGCAACTTACTTCTCTAAAATCGACCTCCGTTCGGGTTATCACCAAGTTCGCGTCAGTGAGACCGATGTTCCAAAAACCGCATTCCGAACCCGTTACGGTCATTACGAATTTCTTGTCATGCCGTTTGGAATGACCAACGCACCAGCAGTGTTCATGGACCTAATGAACAGATTTTGTAGGCCATACCTAGACAAATTCGTAATCGTATTCATAGACGACATTCTCATCTACTCAAGGAACAGGGATGATCATGCGAAACACCTGAAGCTCATCCTAGAACTCCTCCGAGATCAGAAGTTGTACGCCAAATTCTCGAAGTGTGAATTCTGGCTCCGTGAGGTACACTTCCTTGGTCATGTGGTCAACCAAGAAGGGATTCATGTAGATCCAGCTAAGATCGAAGCGATCGAGAAATGGCAAGCCCCGACGACTCCGATGGAAATCCGTCAATTCCTAGGATTGGCTGGCTACTATCGAAGGTTCATCAAGAATTTATCGAAGATCGCTAAGCCCCTCACCGAGCTCAATTAGAAGGACAAGGACTTCATTTGGGGAAAGGAACAGGAGGATTCCTTCCAGAAGCTTAAATATCGGCTGTGTCACACACCGATTTTGTCCCTGCCGGAAGGCACGGATAACTTCGTAGTGTTTTGCGATGCATCCCATCAAGGACTTGGGTGTGTTCTAATGCAGAAGGACAAGGTCATCGCTTACGCGTCTAGGCAGCTGAAAATGCACGAGCAGAACTACACAACACACGACTTAGAGCTGGGAGCCGTCGTGTTCGCTTTAAAAATCTGGAGGCACTACTTGTACGGCACCAAGTGCACGGTTTTCACAGATCATAAGTCTTCAGCACATTTTGGACCAGAAAATTCTCAACATGAGGCAACGTAGATGGATAGAACTGCTAAGTGACTACGACTGCGAGATCAAATACCACCCAGGTAAAGCAAACGTAGTAGCAGATGCCCTGAGTCGGAAGGAAAGGGTAAAGCCATCTCGAGTTCGAGCATCAGGAATATCAAAAGCCCTCAGGTCTACTTCAGCAACCGGAAATTCCCATGTGGAAGTGGGAACAAATTTCTATGGACTTCGTTACTAAGTTGCCCCGTACGGCTAGGGGTAACGACACGATTTGGGTAATCTTGGACCGTTTGACAAAATCCGCTCATTTCTTACCGGTACGAGAAAATCACTCGATGGAGAAATTCGCTCAAGTCTACATCCACGAGGTCGTCTCTCGTCACGGAACACCTCTCTCCATCATCTCCGATAGGGATAGTCGATTCACGTCCCGTTTTTGGAATGCCCTTAAGAAGTCGTTAGGAACTCGACTAGACCTCAGCAATGCATACCACCCTCAGACCGATGGTCAGAGCGAAAGGACGATTCAAACGCTTGAAGATATGCTGAGAGCATGTGTGGTTCCCTTTGGTCGAGTTCTCCTACAATAACAGCTACCACGCCAGCATCAAGTGCGCACCATTCGAGGCTCTATATGGACGCAAGTGTCGGTCACCGCTTTGTTGGCTAGAAGCTGGCGATCGACAACTTACGAGACTCGACATCGTCCAGGAAACCATTGACAAGATCACCACTATCCGTGAAAGACTAAAGACATCCCGTACCTGGCAGAAAAGCTACGCAGACAACCGTAGGAAACCCCTCGAGTTCCAAATTGGCGATAGAGTGCTCCTCAAGATATCGCCATGGAAGGGAGTAGTCCGCTTTGGGAAGCGCGGCAAACTAAGTCCAAGGTACAGTGGTCCATTTGAAGTCATTGAGCGTATCAGTCCTGTTGCTTATCGTCTCCAACTCCCCCAGATCCTCTAGAACGTTCATAATGTATTCCATGTCTCACACTTGAAAAAGTGTCTATCTGATGAGACCATCGTCATCCCTCTTGACGAGGTCAAAATCGATAACAAACTAAACTTCATTGAAGAACCGCTCGAAGTTTTTGACCGCGAGGTCAAACAACTCAGGCAGAGTCGTATTCCTATTCTCAAGGTTCGGTGGAATTCCCGACGCGGTCACGAATTCACATGGGAACGTGAGGACCAATTCCGTCAGAAATATCCACATCTGTTCGGGGACACTTCTTCATGATGGGACGAACTAAATTTCGGGACGAAATTTCTTTCAACCCGGGGAGAATGTGACAACCATCCAATTTCAGGTGCATTTTATACTCTATGTCTCTCTTATTGTCTATCGTAGTCTTTAACTATTCAATAACCGGAAACGCGACAGTGTCGGAATCACACCCGGAATCAATTTATATAAGTCCTAATACCAAGAAAAATCCTAATGAACTTTCCTAAGTTCATAATGTATCATACTATAGAACGTTAGTTAACGAAAAGGTCCAACGAAACAATAATACAAAAACAGCCAAACACACAAAAATTGTTACAAAAATGGTCCAGGACGACGCACACATGCTTTGTGCGCCGTCCGGGCAGGACTGATTTCACAATTTATTTGAAAAACTTGCATGTCTCGATTTCCACCAAATTTAAACCAATCAATCTCGAGAATACACCATCATTACTGACTTTCACTGCCCCCAACCCCCCTTTTACCATTTTCCTTTCTTTCCTTTTCATATTTTCATTTTACAAGAAACCAAAAACACACACACACAAACAAACTCTCTCTAATCCTCTCAAAAGTTCTTCATTTCCAGTAAACCACAGCTCCTAAAACACCATTTTTATCCATCCAAATCGTTTGAAACATCAAGAGAAGCAAGAGAGGCCAAAATATTTCGGTTGAGGACCATTCTCGTCAAGATTTTTAAGCTCTAAATCCGGCCAAATCATCATCCAAGCTATTTCGTTCGGTAGAAATCACTCCCTTTTCATTACTTACTGATATTATAGCTTGCATGTATGATCTAAAGTCTAAAAATAAGTTTTTACAAAGGTCTATGACTTTTATGGTCAAAAACGTTTTTAACCGAAATAACCTTTGAATCCACGAATTTATGACTTAAAATACTTTAGAAACTGTTAAAATGACGTTTTATTGAGTTTAGACCTAATGCATGTCGAGATCTATGGCTAAAATGAACGTTTTGCAATAAAAATCCGAAAACCCGAGGCTATGCGCCGTCTTAGAAAAATGTAAACCACTTCAGCGAGCAAAAACACTTGTGACGCGACGATAATAAACGTTAAATCGAACTTTTGGACAAAAACGTGACAATTACCATTTCGGACTAGTTTGGACAATATTTAACCTTCACACTTAAAGTTTAATTAAGTTTTATCTAATATATACATACAAATTACATAATAAGATAATAACCAATTGAACTATCATGGTATTAATAGGCGATCCGTGATTCCCGACTTCCGTTCCGACCGACTTTTGCGTTCATACTCTTCGCAATCCGTGAGTTACAACCCCGTTTTCTTAATGTATATTTTGCATGATTTTTGGGGAAAACATAAGATTAATTGTACTTTGGAAACTTTACGAACAATTACAACCTTTATGAACTTTTGAATCTATTACGAACTTATGAAACTATTGTGAACTTTTGAAACTATTATGGAACTATTGATCTATCTTGGACAAACCTTTTGAAACTCTTATGCGTAAACACTTATTTGCTCTACTGGCTTACTTGAACTTACCGGCTTGCCCCCTTTTCGGCTAAACTAATTATTGATACTTGTATGCGAGACCGACCCTTGATGAGATTATAACACGATTCTTAAGTGACTACTATCTTTTTTTTGAAACAAAACTACTAAGTGCCCAACTGCTTTTTAGAACTCTACACACTATTAACTTCTGAGCCGTTTAGTAACAATGGGTATCGATACTTAGGAAAGAACTGTTCCTTGCTTAGATGGCAGTCTAAGTACATATTACTAAGATCTTGACACTCCCCGTAGGATAGGCGGGGTAAGGGGCCTCACGGTTGAACAATCGGTTTAGTGTGAACACTTAAGTTATAGAATGCCAAGAGGTTGATACAAGAATCTAATTAGTTACTTATACGCATAAACATATAAACACTTTTAGCGATTGATTCCGCAACACTTTTAGCGATTGATTCCGCAAATATGATTTTACTAAATCTGACTCTACTTGGTCTGTGCAAACTTTAGGGCATCGATACGCCCATTACTTAGAAACTTTAAAAGTATATAAATTTTAGGCGACTTTCTCCGCTAACCTCCTTTTTTTGGGAAACTTTTACTTTTATATACTTAACCGAACTTTTGCCGAGAAACTTAAACTGTAACTCACTCACTACTTTCGTAGTTGACACTTTATCTTATGTTTCAGGAAATTTAGTGTAAGGATGAGGTGCATGGCGTGGACGGGTCAAGGCGGTCGCGTGAGAACTTATTGGGAAAAGACCTGTCCACTTTCTTTTGGGAAATTTTAAATTGAAACTTTATTTATGTATTCGTACTGAAACTCTATGACTTGGTTATCTCTTTTGAAATTCTAAACACTTTTATTTATTAATCTATGACTTGAATCCGTTATGTTATTATGACCCGTGTAATGATGTTCCAGCTCTTCACATCTCGTGTTTCCGCTTTAGCGGGGTGTGACATCGACTCCCGATTCTCACGCAACTGACCCGTACATGCATTTCATTTACACTTTTTCTTTTAGTTTCCCCGGTACTCACGTAACTCATTATTCGCAGATCCGTCATGTCTCAGTCATCGCGCTCACGATCACCGTCTCGATCAGAGTCCCGCTCGCTCTCACGAGCCGCCTCTTCACGGGAAGTTACTGAAGACCGCGCCGCTTCCGAGAGCCAGCCCCACCAAACCACGGACCCAACCGAGGAGACCTCTATGGCCTTCTCTAGCAGCATCGGTTCCAGCCCGAGTACCGTGCTTCCACCTACTCCCCCCTGGGCGATTACCGGACAGGATGGTCGGGCAGAATCCCGTCCCATCCAGACCCGTTCCTCCTCACTTGCCTTTCGGAGACCCGTACGCCGGGGATCCGCGTACTTCGATGTTGGACCACTATACCTGGGAATGGCAGCTCGAGAGAGAGCAATTGCAGCGTGCCCGCGATGCCGGACCATCTAGGCCGATGATGCCGCCTACTCTACAGACTCCCCCACCAGCAGCGTTCCTGCACCTCCACCGAGAGCTCTCGGGACTTTCGGAAGAGGCCCAACAGCAGGGTCTCCTTCTCTGTGAAGTCTCCGACGCCGCACATAAGCTGTCAGAACAGTCGATGCGAGTCATCGCGTCGGCTCAAGCCATAGCAAGGACAGTGCAGCGTCTCGTTGGCGCATGTTTGGTCATGGGACCTTGATTGCGGTCATTGTGGCAAAGATGTTCCTTGAGAGGCGTCGTTAGTCATTTTTCTTTATGTATTGTACTGTAAGCTTGAGTTGTAATTTTTCATGTACACAACTCAAAGCTAGCTCTTATTTCTTTCTATTGTATTGTACTGGTATTAAATCTTTCCATATTTATGAACTATGTACTCAACTCTATTATTATTATTATCCGTACTTGTCATTGTTGTATAAACCGTTATATTTATTGTGTGAATCATTATCGTGCGTGTGCTGTTATTTTTCCTTGTTTACTCTCTTATCTTTATCGTTGTTGACGTTCATTAATTGAAACTCCTGATCACTCGCGCCTATTCGTGCGTTCTAAACTTTTTCCCTTTCTATTACAGAATCATGGAACCCAGACGATCCAACGCCGAAATCATCGTTGAGCAAGTTGCTGAGAAACTCAATGCGACCATACCGAATATGATCGCTCAGATCACGGCCGGCATTAACAACAACGTCAACAACCACCAGCAACAGCAACAGCAACAACAACAGCAACAAAAACAACAACAGTAGGAGCAACAACAACAACACCAAGGGGGAAACCCAAACCCAAACCCTCCCGCTTGCGACTACAAGAGCTTCATGGCTTGTAAGCCAAAGGAGTTTCAAGGCACAACTGGTGTTGTAGGACGGCTGCAATGGTTCGAAAGCATCGAATCAGTCCTGCACATCAGCAGATATGCTGAAGTTGACAAGGTGGAGTACGCCTACTGCGTGTTCCACGGCAGAGCCTTATCGTGGTGGAACAGTGTGGTCCAAACCCGAGGGAGTGAAACTGCCTATGCCCTTACCTGGAACGCATTCAAGAACCTTTTGATCGAAGAATACTGTCCCAAAGGGGAAATCAAGAAGCTCGAGGCGGAGCTTTGGGATCACACGAAGGTCGGCAACGACATCGAAGGGTACACTACCCGGTTCTACGAGCTCGCCCGACTAGTCCCAAGGTTAGTGACTCCCGAGGAGAACCGGATCGACCTTTACATCTCCGGTCTTGTTCCGGAAATCCGAGGCATGGTTATCTCCGCCGAACCGCAGACACTCCAGAGCGCAATCATCTTAGCTCACCGACTCACCAGCAACCTTCTCACCGCTCATGCATCTTCCAAGAAAGAGTCGGGTGAGAAAAGGAAAACTGAGCAGACCCCAAGAAGAAGCGACTGGAATAAGAAAGCCCGAACCACACGTAACTACGCTGTGACTGCTACACCTGCACCTGCACAACCAACTGGACCCCGACCTTACACTGGGCCGCACCCCAAGTGTAACAAGTGCAACTTCCACCACATCGGGAACTGCCCGACGTGTCATAAGTGCCATAAGGTGGGGCATATTGCTAGATATTGCACAGAGGGCACATTCAACCAGGGTCAGAAGCCGGTATGCTTCGAATGTGGCAGCGACCAACACCTCAGGAATACCTGCCCCAAGCTGCAACGTACTCAACAGAACCAGGGTAGACAAGGTCGAGGACGTGCTTTTGCACTCACAGCTGAGGAGGCACGTTAGGACCCAAACGCAGTCACATGTACGTTCTCGATAAGCAATCTTCTTGCCTCCATACTATTCGATTCAGGAGCTGAACGAAGCTTTGTGTCCTTCGAATTTAGACCCCTCATTAAATTAGGCTCTAAGGTTCTTAAGGATAGCTTCGTAGTAGAATACGCCAATGGTCAAGAGTTCGAAGCCAAGGATATTATTCTAGGATGTTCAATATGCCTATCTGACAAAACTTTCCCCATTGACTTGATCCCGGTTGAGCTGAAAAGCTTCGACGTCATCGTCGGAATGGAGTAGTTATCCCACGTACGGCCTGAGATCGTCTGTTTCGACAAACTCATTCGCATCCCTCTTCCCAATGGTGGAACCCCCGTTGTTCAGGGAGACAAACCTGGGCAACAACTTCGTATCGTCTCTATTGTCAAAATGCGCAAATACCTCAAAAAGGACTGCGACGCATTCCTTGCGCATGTCGTTGAACGTAAAACCAAATAGAACCGAGTACAAGACATCCCCGTAGTCAAGGATCATCCAGAGGTCTTTCAGAGGATTTACCTGGGCTACCGCCGCATCGACAAGTGGAATTCCGAATAGACCTCATTCCTGGCGCAGCACCGGTTGCCAAGACACCGTATCGTCTAGCCCCACCGGAAATGCAAGAGCTATCGAAACAGCTGCAGGAAATTTTAGATCATGGTCTTATTCGTCCAAGCTCGTCCCCCTGGGGAGCCCTAATCCTCTTTGTGAAAAAGAAGGATGGATCCTTTCGTATGTGTATCGAATACCGTGAACTGAACAAGTTGACCGTCAAGAACCGATACCCACTCCCGAGGATCGATGATCTGTTCGACCAGTTGCAGGGTGCAACTTATTTCTCTAAGATCGACCTCCGTTCGGGTTACCATCAGGTTCGAGTCAGTGAGACCGACATCCCTAAAACCGCTTTTCGAACTCGATATGGGCATTACGAGTTTCTCGTTATGCCCTTCGGTCTGACCAACGCACCAGCAGTGTTCATGGATTTGATGAACATGGTGTGTAGACCATATCTGGACAAATTTGTGATCGTATTCATAGACGACATCCTTATCTACTCAAGGAACAAGGAAGATCATGCGAAACATCTGAAGCTTATCCTATAACTCCTCAGAGATCAGAAACTTTACGCCAAATTCTCGAAGTGCGAATTTTGGCTCCGGGAAGTACATTTCCTTGGTCATGTGGTCAACTAAGAGGGAATTCATGTAGACCCTGCAAAGATCGAAGCGATCGAGAAATGGCAAGCCCCAACGACTCCTACGGAAATTCGGCAATTCCTAGGGTTGGCTAACTATTATCGTAGGTTCATCGAGAATTTCTCGAAGATCGCTAAGCCTCTCACCGAGCTCACACAGAAAGACAAGGACTTAATTTGGGGAAAAGAACAGGACGAATCCTTCCAGAAAATCAAACACCAACTTTGTCACGCACCAATTTTGTCCCTACCGGAGGGAACGGACAATTTTGTAGTGTTTTGCGATGCATCCCACCAAGGTATTGGGTGCGTCCTTATGCAGAAGGAAAAAGTCATCGTATATGCTTCGAGGAAGCTGAAGGTGCACGAGCAGAGCTGGGAGCCGTTGTGTTCGCATTGAAAATCTGGAGACACTACTGGTATGGCACCAAGTGCACGGTTTTCACGGATCACAAAAGCCTCCAACACATTCTTGATCAGAAAATGCTCAACATGAGGCAATGTAGATGGATTGAACTGCTAAGCGACTACGATTGCGAGATCAAGTACCACTCGGGTAAGGCAAACGTAGTGGCGGATGCCCTGAGTCGGAAGGAAAGAGTAAAACCATCTCGAGTTAGAGCATTGGGAATACAGATTCAGACAAGCCTTCAAACGCAAATCGCCAGAGCTCAGCGAGAAGCATTGAAACCCGAGAACATCAAGGTCGCAACGTTGCACAACCACGAGAAGGAATTTGGACTCAAATCGGACGGAATCCACTACTTCAAGGGTCGAGCGTGGATTCCGAGATCCGAGAACCTTCATAAGCTAATTCTGGACGAGGGCCACCGATCCCGATACTCTATTCATCTGGGATCCGATAAATTATACAAGGATATACGGGAGTACTATTGGTGTCCAGGCATGAAGAAGGACATCGCCTTGTACGTTGCTAAGTGTCTTACTTACTCAAAGGTCAAGGAGGAATATCAGAAGCCCTCAGGTCTACTTTAGCAACCAGAAATCCCCATGTGGAAGTGGGAACAGATCTCCATGGACTTCATCACCAAACTGCCCCGTACGGCAAGAGGTAATGACATGATTTGGGTAATTGTGGATCGATTGACGAAGTCTGCACACTTTCTACCGGTACGAGAAAACCACTCGATGGAGAAGTTCGCTCAGGTCTACATCAACGAGATCGTCTCTCGACACGGAACACCTCTCTCCATTATCTCCAACAGAGAATAGTCGATTCACGTCCCGCTTTTGGAATGCTCTTCAGAAATCGCTCGGGACGCGACTAGACCTTAGCACCGCTTACCATCCTCAGACCGATGACCAGAGTGAAAGAACGATTCAAACGCTTGAGGATATGCTGAGAGCGTGCGTGGTTGACTTCGGAGGAAGTTGAGCGCCCACCTTCCTTTGGTCGAGTTTTCCTATAACAACAGCTACCACGCTAGCCTCAAGTGTGCGCCGTTCGAGGCCTTATATGGACTCAAGTGTCGATCACCGCTTTGTTGGCTAGAAATCGGCGATTGTAACACCCGGAACCAAATACACTCTATATTTTTTTATTTTATTTTTACAAAACATGTAATTAATATTCTAAGGTATTACTTATTTCATCTCTTTAGTCAACGACAAAAGTCCGTTAACATCTCATTTTACAATTTGGAGCGGAAGCTCTTACAAAAATATTATTAACATTTAATCTCTACGATACGGTCCCCTTCCCTTCTTCTTTAGCTTGCCTTGCCATAAAACTCGATTACCTACAAAACATACAATTAACATAATATATTAGCGTTAAGGTAGTGAGTATACCTTACGATTATGTTAATCACATCTAACACGACTACTTTAAAAAATATATTCTTTCTTTCTATACAATTACTTCTTTTCCCTTTTCCGACAATCACATTGTCGTATCTAACACTTCTTCTCAACTAAATGCCATATCTATCACTTCTTCTCTTTCCCGACAATTAAATGTCGTATCTAACACTTGTTCTATTTCCCGACAATTAAATGTCGTATCTAATACTTGTTATCTTTCCCGACAATTAAATGTCGTATCTAATACTTGTTCTCTTTCCCGACAATTAAATGTCGTATCTAATACTTGTTCTCTTTCCCGACAATTAAATGTCGTATCTAATACTTCTTCTCTTTCCCAACAACTAAATGTCGTATCTAACACTTGTTCTCTTTCCCGACAATCACATTGTCGTATCTAACCATTCTTTTCACTATAACAATTTAAAACATACTTCATACACATAATAAATAACATAACATAAACATCCACCATAACATAAACAACCACTATAACTTAATTAACCACCATAATATAACTAACAACCATAACAAAACTTCTATCGTTTAATTCTCGTTGTATGCTCAAATAATATATACTTTATTATTGCTTACAAGATATTCCAAGACTAATTAAAGTCTCATCTTTCTCTTCTTCCAACTATATAGAGTTGGTTCTTAATTCTTTCCGACTATCAAAGTCGTATACATACCCTCGCGGTATGTGAAATTGATTCTACTTCTTCTCGACATAAAAATGTTATTTCTACTCATCTCTAACTTAATAATGTTTTAGGACATCATTCCTAAACTTAAACTACTTTAGGAATAACTAAAAACGGTCTAAACATTAACCGCAACACATCTAACAACAACTCCGGAACATTTAGCAACAACTAAAAATTAACATGCCCACGGAGTGCCAAATGCGGCACATTTGGCCTGTGTGAGGGCTGAATTTCGTTTCCAATGTTTTCCTGCACTTGCACGTTAGTTTACGGCACTTCTAGTTCTTATTTGCGCTAACAACTCAACCATATTTATAACTAGTATATAAATCAACTCTCCAATATATTTACATACAAATATAAACATTCAACATATTAAATAAGATTCGTATGCTCACCTCGAAGTCGGATTAACTACAACATCTAAAGCTCTTCCCTTTTTACTCTTCTTCTCCAAATCTGCGTTTCTACAACCAAACACAATTCTTTCTTTCAATATATCTTACATACATATAAACATATGTATTAACCTCATTACAACTGTTTCTAACTATTTCTAACTCTTTCTAACACTTTCTAATACTTTTGGCAAATTCTACCCAACTTGCCACTCCTTGTGTCTTTTGACCCGTTTAACTCTCTAATGCACAAATAAGCATTTTAACTCTTTAAACACATTACATCAAACATAAATAACACATTGCAAGTAATCTTTTCTTCCCTTTAACCATTTCTTACCCATTTGCCACCTCTTAACGGGTCACATGACCCGTTTGGTAACTATCATAACATACTTAACACCATTTCACCCAAATACATATTCAAGTACATTTAACTTATCTTTTCTATCATAAACATGATAATAATCATTATTAACATTAATTCTTTCATTCTAAATTATTCTCACAATAATAAACATTTCTACATGACAATTCATCTTTTCACCCATATAAGCTAAAACATGAAATCTTACAAAATTTCATATACATAAATCTTTCAATCTTCTAAACCTTTATATATTTTATTAATCATCAAATAACATATAAACAAAGCTTAATTCTAAGAATTCTTCAACTTTCATGATTATCCCCAAAATAATCAAATATCTAAATTAACCAATTTAACGATTTCCATCTTCAAATTAAACATCTAAATGATGTTATAACATATAATATAAACTCAATTTCATCAAATAACTTTAAGTATATGATCATACCTTCTTTTTCTTCCATTAGAACCAAAACTAAGGTTCTTAAACCCTTAATCTTCATTTTAATTGGAGAATTAGACTACAAAATAGCTTCAATTTGATAATTTCTTCTTTTTTTCTTTCTCTCTACACCGTCACTTACACACACATACACCTAGTGGATTCTAGAAATGCCACCTTTCACCACCTCATATCCATTTCTCTAAAATTACACCCTTGGTCCCTCATTTTTAAAACTTTATTAGGTTATTTACTTAACCATATATAATTAGAAATTTAAATCCTTTCTAACCAAAGTTAACTATTTCTCTTACCAATTTAGTCCTTCTCCATTCCTAATTTCTATTAAAGACTAAAACATAACATATATCTATAAAATATTCTTTATCCGAAACTAGGATGTTACAATTCTTCCCTCCTTCTAACGATTTCGTCCCCGAAATCTATTCTACGAACAAACAAGAATAAAACTTATTTCTTTCACTCTCCGGATTCTAAATAAAATCCGATCCTTTTCTATAATTCCAAAGAATTTTAACTACCTTGATTTACTTATTCTAAAGTTGTTTCATTTTTTTTTGTCCAAATAACTATCGTTTTTCGACATAAATCAATTCTTCGTCAATTTCTCTATCCTATACTATTTCGAATAACTTTAACTAATAAACAATTTCTAATTCTTAAAACAAAATAATTTCTAAATGGTCCAATTAACCTTGGACTAAAATTTTCTTTCTATCTAAATCATATTACCCCCTTCCATAAAGAAACTTCTAACACATTTTCTCTAATCCTCTTCATATAAAAATAACATTACCTTTCTAAAAGCTTGACTAATTTCATTAGCCACCATTACTAAACATCCAATTCTATCTCACATTCTTTATAACGACTACTTCTTCCCTCTCAAATTCTACTAATAAGAAAATATACTGCTAACAAAATATAAAGATTATAATAAACGCAATTATAATTATCAACATATACTAATATAAACATAAATGTAAGTATATACTTCTAGCATATACTTTCTAACCTTACTTGCCATTCATATAACATTCCTCAACCATAACGGATATACTCTTGTATAACATGTTCAAAATTAACGTTGGCCAGACGTTAACTTTAAACACATCAAACTCCTGTACACGCAATACTTAACATTGCATATATTAAATTAGAGCATTATCAATTTCTAACAATAAATCTTACTTCACTTACAAAAACTTTACTTACTCTTATCTTCTCCGCAAGGCAAGCTTCTTCCCCAATGATCTTTCATTACAAAGCCTCAACTTGGGTTCAAGTATTGACCAGATACTCGACTCACACAAGTCAAGGCTCTGATACCAACTTGTAACATCCGGAACCAAATACACTCTATATTTTTTTATTTTTTTACAAAACATGTAATTAATATTTTAAGGTATTACTTATTTCATCTCTTTAGTCAACGAAAAAAGTCCTTTAACATCTCATTTTACAATTTGGAGCGGAAGCTCTTACAAAAACATTTTTAACATTTAATCTCTACGATACGGTCCCCTTCCCTTCTTCTTTAGCTTGCCTTACCATAAAACTCGATTACCTACAAAACATACAATTAACATAATATATTAGCGTTAAGCTAGTGAATATACCTTACGATTATGTTAGTCACATCTAATACGACTACTTTAAAAAATCTATTCTTTCTTTCTATACAATTACTTCTTTTCTCTTTCCGACAATCACATTGTCGTATCTAACACTTCTTCTCTTTCCCGACAACTAAATGTCGTATCTATCACTTCTTCTCTTTCCCGACAATTAAATGTCGTATCTAACACTTGTTCTCTTTCCCGACAATTAAATGTCGTATCTAATACTTGTTCTCTTTCCCGACAATTAAATGTCGTATCTAATACTTCTTCTCTTTCCCGACAACTAAATGTCGTATCTATCACTTCTTCTCTTTCCCGACAATTAAATGTCGTATCTAACACTTTTCTCTTTCCCGACAATAAGATGTCGTATCTAACACTTGTTCTCTTTCCCCACAATTAAATGTCGTATCTAATACTTGTTCTCTTTCCCGACAACTAAATGTCGTATCTAATACTTGTTCTCTTTCCCGACAATTAAATGTCGTATCTAATACTTGTTCTCTTTCTCGACAATTAAATGTCGTATCTAATACTTGTTCTCTTTCCAGACAATTAAATGTCGTATCTAATACTTCTTCTCTTTCCCGACAATTAAATGTCGTATCTAATACTTCTTCTCTTTCCCGACAACTAAATGTCGTATCTAACACTTGTTCTCTTTCCCGACAATTAAATGTCGTATCTAACACTTGTTCTCTTTCCCGACAATTAAATGTCGTATCTAATACTTGTTCTCTTTCCCGACAATTAAATGTCGTATCTAATACTTGTTCTCTTTCCCGACAATTAAATGTCGTATCTAATACTTCTTCTCTTTCCCGACAACTAAATGTCGTATCTATCACTTCTTCTCTTTCCCGACAATTAAATGTCGTATCTAACACTTTTTCTCTTTCCCGACAATTAAATGTCGTATCTAACACTTGTTCTCTTTTCCGACAATTAAATGTCGTATCTAATACTTGTTCTCTTTGCCGACAATTAAATGTCGTATCTAATACTTGTTCTCTTTCCCGACAATTAAATGTCGTATCTAATACTTGTTCTCTTTCCCGACAATTAAATGTCGTATCTAATACTTGTTCTCTTTCCAGACAATTAAATGTCGTATCTAATACTTTTCTCTTTCCCGGCAACTAAATGTCGTATCTAACACTTGTTCTCTTTCCCGACAATCACATTGTCGTATCTAACTATTCTTTTCACTATAACAATTTAAAACATACTTCATACACATAATAAATAACATAACATAAACAACCACCATAACATAAACAACCACTATAACTTAATTAACCACCATAATATAACTAACAACCATAACAAAGCTTCTATGGTTTAATTCTCGTTATATGCTCAAATAATATATACTTTATTATTGCTTACAAGATATTCCAAGACTAATTAAAGTCTCATCTTTCTCTTCTTCCAACTATATAGAGTTGGTTCTTAATTCTTTCCGACTATCAAAGTCGTACACATACCCTCGCGGTATATGAAATTGATTCTATTTCTTCTCGACATATAAATGTTATTTCTACTCATCTCTAACTTAATAATGGTTTAGGACATCATTCCTAAACTTAAACTACTTTAGGAATAACTAAAAACGGTCTAAACATTAACCGCAACACATCTAACAACAACTCCGGCACATTTAGCAACAACTAAAAATTAACATGTCCACGGAGTGCCAAATGCGGCGCATTTGGCCTGTGTGAGGGCTGAATTTCGTTTCCAATGTTTTCCTGCACTTGCACGTTAGTTTACGGCACTTCTAGTCCTTATTTCCGCTAACAACTCAACCATATTTATAACTAGTATATAAATCAAATCTCCAATATATTTACATACAAATATAAACATTCAACATATTCTTCCCTTTTTACTCTTCTTCTCAAAATCTGCGTTTCTACATCCAAACACAATTCTTTCTTTCAATATATCTTACATACATATAAACATATGTATTAACCTCATTACAACTGTTTCTAACTATTTCTAACTCTTTCTAACACTTTCTAATACTTTTGGCAAATTCTACCCAACTTGCCACTCCTTGTGTCTTTTGACCCGTTTAACTCTCTAATGCACAAATAAGCATTTTAACTCTTTAAACACATTACATCAAACATAAATAACACATTGCAAGTAATATTTTCTTCCCTTTAACCATTTCTTACCCATTTTCCACCTCTTAACGGGTCACATGACCCGTTTGGTAACTATCATAACATACTTAACACCATTTCACCCAAATACATATTCAAGTACATTTAACTTATCTTTTCTATCATAAACATGATAATAATAATTCTTAACATTAATTCTTTCATTCTAAATCATTGTCATAATAATAAACATTTCTACATGACAATTCATCTTTTCACCCATATAAGCTAAAACATGAAATCTTACAAAATTTCATATACATAAATCTTTCAATCTTCTAAACCTTTATATATATTATTAATCATCAAATAACATATAAACAAAGCTTAATTCTAACAATACTTCAACTTTAATGATTATCCCCAAAATAATCAAATATCTAAATTAACCAATTTAACCATTTCCATCTTCAAATTAAACATCTAAATGATGTTATGTCACACCCCGCTAAAGCGGAAACACGAAATGTGAAGAGCTGGAAAATCATATCACAGGTCATATAAAACATAACGGTCATCGAGTCATTAATTAAAAATAAAAGTGTTTACAAATCCATTCAAACGACCAAGATACGATAATTTAGAACATTGTTACACGACAAATAAGTTTCATTTAAAATTCCCAAAATAAATGGCCAAGTCTTTTCCCAATAAGGTTCTCACACGACCGCCTCGACCCGTCCATGCCATGCATCACGTGCTTACACTAATTTCCTGAAACATAAGATAAAGTGTCAACTACGAAAACGCAGTGAGTGAGTTACAGTTTGAATAGTCGAGCAAAATGTAAGTAAAGTATATAAAAGTAGAGGTTTCCATAAAGGAGATTAGCGGAGAAAAGTCGCTTAAAATTTTATATACTTTAAAGTCTAAGTAACGGGCGAACTGGTGCCCTAAGTTTGTAAAGACCAAATGGAGTCAAATTTAGTCAAGTAGTAGAAGCGGATAGCAATCGCTAAAAGTTTATAAGTTTATGCGTAAGTAACTAATTAGATTTTTCTTGTATCAACCACTTGGCATCTATAACTTAAGTATTCACGCTAATCCGATTATCCAACCGTGAGGCCCCAACTCCCCGCCTCTCAACGGGAAATTAAACAGAACTTAGTAATATGTACTTAGACTGCCATCTAAGCAAGGAACGGTTCTTTCCTAAGTATCGATACCCATAATTACTATACGGCTAAGTAGTTAATAGTGTGAAAGTCAGAGAAAAAGAAACATCGGGCACTAAGTAGTTTTATTTAAAAGAGAGAGAGAGCAAGATCTATCACTTAAGAAACATGTTATAGCTCCATCAAGGGTTGGTTACGTATACAAGCATCAATAATTAATTTAGTCAAGAGAGAGAGAGAACTAATAAGTTTAGGTAAAGTCAAATAATTTACGCATAAGAGATCAATTAGTTGTTCAATAAGTCCAAAAGTCAAAGTTTAATAAGTCAAAATTATAGTTTGATAGATCAAAAGTCAAGTTTGATATTTTGCAATTTATTTCATAAGGCATAAAATGCATTTAATCTTATGTTTCCCCCAAATTCATGTAAAATAGGTAAAACAAGGGGTTGTAACTCACGGATTGCGAAGAGAACGAGAACTTGGAAACTTGGTCGGATTATGTGAGCCGGGAATCACGGATCGCCTATTAATTACCAAGATAGTTTAATTAGTCGTTATATTATTATGTTCTTTATTTAATAATATAGATAAACTTTGTTAAACTTTAAGTGTCAAAGTCAAGTATAGTTAAAAATAGTCCGAAAGGTAATTGTATCGTTTTTGTCCAAAAGTCCGATTTACCGTTTTAGATTATTAGGCCTTAGGTGTTTTTGCTCGCTGAAGTGACTTACAATTTCTAGGGAAATTTGGGCAGCGCTTCCGCGCCCAAATTCCATGCCCAAAAATTGTACTACCACTTCCGCTCACAAATCACCTAAAACACGATATATACATTTTATAGTTCATTTTAAGTCCAAATGGTCCAACACAAGTCACCTTTATTATTACTTTCATTTATCTCAGTCCCAACATGATATCAGTAAAAGTCCAGAATGTAACATGTTCTTAAAACGAGTAAAACGACGAGTTTTCGGGGAGACAGCAGCCCGGTGCGCAGCACCAGTCAGGGGGTGCTGCGCACCTCCTTGCTGTTTTCCCGTTTTTGTGATTTCTTTTGTTAAAAACGTATTTTCACCCATGGATTTCGACATGCAACTGGTTAAAACTTATTAAAACATCTTTTTAACAGTTTCTAAGTATATTTGGTTACAAATCCGTGGATCTAAAGAGTATTTATGTTTAAAAACGTTTTTGACCATAAAAAGTCATAGATTTATGTAAAAATACATTTTCAACCGTTAGATCTTACATGCAATTGAATATTTGTGTAAGAATAGTAAAAATAAAGAAATCTACCGAAGGAAAAGCTTGGATGATGAGTTTTTGGTCGGATCTTAGCTCCAAAAATCTTTACAACCGTGGTCCTTTTTCGAAATAACAACACCCCCGAGCTTCTCTTGAAGTTTAGAACGATTTGTATGGTTTATAAATGGATTTTGATGGTGAAATGTTTCTGGAAATGGAGTTCTTAGAGAGAAAACTTGAGAGAATAAGTGTGTGTGTGTGTTTTTAGTTTTTGTAAATGAAAGTAAAAATGAAAAGTAAATGAAAATGGGGTATAGGTGATAATCTGGCCATTGGGACAGTAATTTGCAGTAAAAGGGACGTTTTCTATTGGTCAAATTGGGTGGTGGGTTGTAAAAACGAGTAAAGGACTAAAGCTGTAAATATTTTGAATTTCTGGCGCGAGGTGCTGCGCACCATAGCACTAGGTGCGGCGCACCGGGGCATTTTTGCCCTTTTCAAACTTTTCGTTTTTACGTTTTTGCTTCGTTGGACCTTTTTGTTAATTACAAGTTCTTAATTATGATAAGTTATGAACTTAGGAAAGTTCAATGGGTATTTTCTTGGTATTTAGGACTTATAATTTGATTCCGGAAGTTATTCCGACACTAGTTCCGACAAAGTACAGACTCAAAGTCACGAACTAGAATAGAGCGAACGCGATTAAAAGAGTAACTAACGTTTCGAACTGATTTAATTAATTGAACAAGTACCTGAATTTTGACGGTTGTCACATTCTCCCCGGGTTGAAAGAAATTTCGTCCCGAAATTTAGTGCGTCTTATCAGGAAGAAGAGTTCTCGAACAGATGGGGATACTTCTGACGGAATTGGTCTTCACGCTCCCATGTGAATTCGTGACCACGTCGGGAATTCCACCGAACTTTGATTATCGGAATACGGCTCTGCCTGAGTTGTTTGACCTCGCGGTCGACAACTTCGAGCGGTTCCTCGATGAAGTTTAGTTTGCTGTCGATTTTAACCTCGTCGAGAGGAATGACGATTGTCTCATCAGACAGACACTTTTTCAAGTGTGAGACATGGAACACGTTATGAACATTCGCGAGAGCCTGAGGGAGTTGAAGACGATAAGCAACGGGACCAATACGTTCAATGACTTCAAATGGACCGGTGTACCTCGGACTCAGTTTACCGCGCTTCCCGAAGCGGACTACCCCTTTCCAGGGTGATACTTTGAGGAGTACACGGTCGCCAACCTGGAACTCGAGGGGCTTCCTTCGGTTGTCAGCGTAGCTCTTCTGTCGGGTACGTGACGTCTTCAATCGTTCGCGAATAGTGGTGATCTTGTCGATGGTCGCCTGGACGATATCGAGTCTCGTAAGTTGTCGGTCGCCAGCCTCTAGCCAACAGAGCGGTGACCGGCACTTACGCCCATAAAGAGCCTCGAATGGCGCACACTTGATGCTGGCATGGTAGCTGTTATTGTAGGAGAACTCGACCAAGGGGAGGTGATTGTCCCAACTTCCTCCGAAGTCTACTACACATGCTCTCAGCATGTCCTCAAGTGTTTGGATCGTCCTTTCACTCTGGCCGTCGGTCTGAGGGTGATACGCCGTACTGAGGTCTAATCGAGTACCTAAGGATTTCTGAAGAACGTTCCAGAAACGGGAGGTGAATCGACTGTCCCTATCAGAGATGATGGATAGCGGGGTTCCATGACGAGAGACGATCTCGTTGATGTAGACTTGAGCGAGCTTCTCCATCGAGTGGTTCTCCTTAATTGGTAAGAAATGAGCGGATTTGGTCAGACGGTCCACGATTACCCAAATCGTGTCGTTACCCTTAGCCGTACGGGGCAACTTGGTGATGAAGTCCATAGAGATTTGCTCCCACTTCCACATGGGAATTTCCGGTTGTTGAAGTAATCCTGAAGGCTTTTGATATTCCGCCTTGACCTTGGAGCAAGTAAGGCACTTGGCTACGTACAAGGCGATATCCTTCTTCATGCCCGGCCACCAGTAGTATTCTCGGAGGTCCTTGTACAACTTGTCGGATCCCGGATGGATGGAATATCTAGATCGGTGGCCCTCGTCCAAAATGAGGTTGCGAAGATACTCGGATCTTGGAATCCATGCTCGACCTTTGAAATAATAAATTCCGTCCGACTTGCGTTCGAATTCTTTCTCGTGATTGTGAAGCGTTTCGGCCTTAATGTTCTCGGGCTTTAACGCCTCTTGCTGCGCGTTTGCAATTTGTTCTCGAAGGCTCGTCTGAACCTGAATACCCAATGCTCGAACTCGAGATGGCTTTACCCTTTCCTTCCTACTCAGGGCATCTGCTACTACGTTTGCTTTACCCGGGTGGTATTTGATCTCGCAATCGTAGTCGCTCAGCAGTTCTATCCATCTTCGTTGCCTCATGTTGAGCATTTTCTGATCTAAAATGTGCTGAAGACTCTTATGGTCGGTGAAGACCGTACACTTAGTACCGTACAGGTAGTGTCTCCAAATCTTCAAAGCAAACACGACTGCTCCTAACTCTAAGTCGTGCGTGGTGTAGTTCTGCTCGTGGATCTTCAGCTGCCTGGAAGCGTAAGCGATGACCTTGTCCTTCTGCATTAGGACGCACCCAAGTCCTTGGTGGGAGGCATCGCAAAACACTATAAAGTTATCCGTGCCCTCTGGCAGAGATAGGATCGGTGCGTGACATAATTGGTACTTAAGTTTCTGAAAAGAATCCTCCTGATCCTTTCCCCAGATAAAGTCCTTATCCTTCTGGGTGAGCTCGGTGAGGGGTTTCGCGATTTTTGAGAAATTCTCGATGAATCTTCGGTAGTAACCCGCTAATCCTAAGAACTGACGGATTTCTGTCGGGGTTGTCGGAGCTTGCCATTTCTCAATCGCTTCAATTTTGGCTGGATCTACATGAATCCCTTCTTGGTTTACCACGTGACCAAGGAAATGTACCTCTCGGAGCCAGAATTCACACTTCGAGAATTTGGCGTACAACTGTTGATCTTTGAGAAGTTCCAAGATGAGCTTAAGGTGCTTCGCGTGATCTTCCTTGTTCCTTGAGTATATGAGAATGTCGTCTATGAATACGATCACGAACTTGTCTAGGTATGGCCTACACACTCGGTTCATTAAGTCCATGAACACTGCTGGTGCGTTGGTCAGACCAAAAGGCATGACAAGGAATTCGTAATGGCCGTATCGGGTGCGAAAAGCGGTTTTCGGGATGTCGGGCTCACTGACACGAACCTGGTGATAACCCGAACGGAGGTCGATCTTGGAGAAGTAAGTTGCACCCTGCAACTGGTCGAAGAGATCGTCAATCCTCGGAAGAGGGTATCGGTTCTTGACGGTCAGCTTGTTCAGCTCTCGATAGTCTATGCACATGCGGAAGGATCCGTCTTTCTTTTTGACGAAGAGGATAGGGGCTCCCCAGGGGGACGAACTTGGACGAATAAGACCATGGTCTAGGAGTTCCTGTAACTGTTTCGACAGTTCTAGCATTTCGGGTGGTGCCAGACGATACGGTGTCTTGGCAACCGGTGCTGCGCCAGGAATGAGGTCTATTCGGAATTCCACTTGTCGTTTAGGTGGTAGCCCTGGCAATTCCTCGGGAAAGACTTCGGGATGATCCTTGACCACAGGAATATCTTGGAGTCGAATCTCAGAAGGTTTTCGCTCGACGACATGGGCAAGGAATGCGTCATAGTTCCTCTGGAGGTACTTGCGCATTTTGATGGAAGATACGATGCGGAGTTGTCGTCCAGGCTTGTCTCCCTGAACGACGAGAGTCTCTTTTTCCGAAAGAGGGATACGAATAAGCTTATCGAAACAAATGATTTCCGCTCGAAAGCGAGATAGCCAGTCCATCCCAACAATAATGTCAAAACTTGAAAGCTCGATAGGAATTAGATCAATGGGGAAAATTTTGTCAGATAGGCATAGTGAACATCCTAGGATTATGTCCTTAGCTTCAAATTCTTGGCCGTTAGCATATTCAACGGTAAAACTATCCTTAAGAGTTTCAGATTCTAACTCTATGAGGGGTCTAAATTCTAAGGAAATGAAACTTCTTTCGGCTCCTGAGTCGAATAGTACTGAAGCAAAATGATTGTTGAGGGAAAACGTACCAGTAACTGCGTTGGGGTCCTGACGTGCTTCCTCAGCCGTTAATCCGAATGCGCGACCCCTACCTTGCCCTCCTTGATTCTGTGGAGTTCGGTTGAGCTTAGGGCAGGTGTTGCGGAGGTGCTGGTCGCTTCCGCACTCATAGCAGGTCCGTTTCGGGGCTGGAGCAATTGTCTTGTCAGGGCAGTACTTGGCATAGTGTCCCACCTTCTGGCACCTGAGGCATACCGGGCAGTCCCCGAGATGGTGAAAGCTGCACTTGTTGCACTTTGGGTGTGGTCCGGTGTAAGACCCAGATTTAGCTGGTGGTGCAGGTGCAGGTGCAGGTGCAGGTGAAGCAGTCACGGCGTAGTTTCGGGTTTTCTTCTTGTTGCGGTCGCTTCTCCTTGGGGTGGACTCAGCCTTTCTCTTCTCACCTGACTCCTTTTTGGAGGATCCAGGAGCAGTGAGGAGGTTGCTGGTAAGACGATGGGCCAGGATGATTGCACTCTGGAGGGTCTGGGGTTCGGCTGCCATAACCATGCCACGGATTTCCGGAACTAGACCGGAGATGTACAAGTCGATCCGGTTCTCTTCAGGGGTTACCAGCCTTGGAACCAGTCGGGCGAGTTCGTGGAACCGGGTAGTGTATTTCTCGATATCATTACCGACCATCTTGTGGTCCCACAGCTCAGCCTCGAGCTTCTTAATTTCCCCTCTTGGGCAATATTCCTCGATGAGCAAGTTCTTGAAGGTGTTCCAGGGAAGGGCATACGCATCTTCACGTCCACGGGTTTGGACAACAGTGTTCCACCATGACAGAGCCCGGCCATGGAATACGCAAGACGCGTACTCCACCTTGTTCGCTTCGGCACATCGGCTGATGTGTAGGACCGATTCGATACTCTCGAACCATTGGACCAAACCTACAGCACCAGTTGTGCCGTGGAACTCTTTCGGCTTGCATGCCATGAAGCTCTTGTAGTTGCACGGAAGAGGGTTCGGGTGTTGGTGCTGGTTCTGGTTCTGGTTCTGGTTGTTCTGCTGTTGCTACTGCTGTTGTTGCTGCTGGTGGTGGTTGACATTGGCGTTGATTCCGGCGGTGATCTGCGCGATCATGTTGGGCATCGCCGCGTTCAGCTGTTCGGCAACTTGTTCGGCAATGATGCTAGCATTGGTGCGAGGAGCCATGATTCTACAATCAGAAGAACAGATTTAGTTTAGAACGCACGAATGGAAAGTGATAAGAATATAATTCAAGTGTCCATAGATAGTTATAGCACGAGATAAAAATGACTGATCAAGTAGTACACGCAAGATTGGAATTCAAGAGATAGAATTATAATGATCATAACAAGCACAAGATTCACAAGATACGACAAACATAAAGTTAAAAGATAGGAATTTCATAAATAATAAAGTTGGTACAATTACTGAACTGAGAGATACTGTCACAATACATAATAAGAGGATAATAAAGTCTACGTCGTGTACAAGGAGAAAATTACGACTAGACCGGGTACAATACAATGAAGAAACAACTAATGGCGCCTATCCAGAAACATCTTTGCCGCCATAACTACGATCAACGTGCCCATCACCAGGCACATACCGATAAGGCGCTGTACAGTACGGGCCGTAGCTCGGGTCGATGCGATGAATCGCAACGCCTGCTCCGACAACCGTTCAGCGGAGTCGGTAACCTCACTGATGAGGTGTCCCTGGTTCTGAGTCTCCTGAGCCAATCCCCGCACTTCGCGGTGCAAGTGGAGGAATGCGGCCGGTGGGGGAGGTTGAAGGGTAGGAGGCATCCTCTGCCTCGCGGCCTCAGCGTCTCTGGCGCGCTGCATTTCTTCGCGCTCGAATTGTCTCTCCCAAGAGTAGTGTTCCATGACACTAGTACGTGGCACCTCTGGAGGGTGTCCGAATGGTAGGTGTGATGGAATAGGCTGGGATGGTCCCTCCTGACGGGCAGCCATCCTGTCTGGCAGACGGCCCGGGAGGATGACCTGCTTTCGCGCGGTCATTCTGGTACGTGGGCCTCGGTAGTGAAGTGTGGCGGCAACGGGTACCGGTGGAGGGGGCGGTGGCACAACCCTCGGGCTGGACCCGATGCTGCTCGAGACAGCCATGGAGGTGTCCTCCGTGGGATCGGTGGTCTGGTGTCGTTGGCTCTCGGAAGCGGTACGGCCCTCAGAAGGCGACGCGGCTCTCGGTAAGGAACGAGACTGAGAGTGCGACGGTGAAAGCGATCGGGATGACTGAGACATGACGAATCTGTGAACAATGAGTTTCGTGAGTACTAGAAGACACAAAGAAATGATTAAAGGAAATGTGTAATGAAATGCATGTACGGGTCAGTCGCGTGAGAATCGGGAAAAGACAGTACCGGGAATTTTGACTCAAAACCGTTAACATTAGTAATTACGTTCCGTCCTTGCATAATTTCTTTTGAACTAGGCATGGGTGATCAGGCCATGCGTAGTTGAAAATAAATAATGCAATCGCGAAATTAATTCTCTAAAGTTTAGACCCATAAGTGATTTTTCCGAAAAGTCTTGGTTATAGTTTGGTTTCGAAAACTTTTGAAAAATTTTTAAAACCGTTTTTCTCTATAACCTGGGCTCTGATACCAAGTCTGTCACACCCCGCTAAAGCGGAAACACGAATGTGAAGAGCTGGAAAATCATATCACAGGTCATATAAAACATAACGGTCATCGAGTCATTAATTAAAAATAAAAGTGTTTACAAATCCATTCAAACGACCAAGATACGATAATTTAGAACATTGTTACACGACAAATAAGTTTCATTTAAAATTCCCAAATAAATGGCCAAGTCTTTTCCCAATAAGGTTCTCACACGACCGCCTCGACCCGTCCATGCCATGCATCACGTGCTTACACTAATTTCCTGAAACATAAGATAAAGTGTCAACTACGAAAACGCAGTGAGTGAGTTACAGTTTGAATAGTCGAGCAAAATGTAAGTAAAGTATATAAAAGTAGAGGTTTCCATAAAGGAGATTAGCGGAGAAAAGTCGCTTAAAATTTTATATACTTTAAAGTCTAAGTAACGGGCGAACTGGTGCCCTAAGCTTGTAAAGACCAAATGGAGTCAAATTTAGTCAAGTAGTAGAAGCGGATAGCAATCGCTAAAAGTTTGTAAGTTTATGTGTAAGTAACTAATTAGATTTTTCTTGTATCAACCACTTGGCATCTATAACTTAAGTATTCACGCTAATCCGATTATCCAACCGTGAGGCCCCAACTCCCCGCCTCTCAACGGGAAATTAAACAGAACTTAGTAATATGTACTTAGACTGCCATCTAAGCAAGGAACGGTTCTTTCCTAAGTATCGATACCCATAATTACTATACGGCTAAGTAGTTAATAGTGTGAAGGTCAGAGAAAAAGAAACATCGGGCACTAAGTAGTTTTATTTAAAAGAGAGAGAGAGCAAGATCTATCACTTAAGAAACATGTTATAGCTCCATCAAGGGTTGGTTACGTATACAAGCATCAATAATTAATTTAGTCAAGAGAGAGAGAGAACTAATAAGTTTAGGTAAAGTCAAATAATTTACGCATAACAGATCAATTAGTTGTTCAATAAGTCCAAAAATCAAAGTTTAATAAGTCAAAGATTATAGTTTGATAGATCAAAAGTCAAGTTTGATATTTTGCAATTTATTTCATAAGGCATAAAATGCATTTAATCTTATGTTTCCCCCAAATTCATGTAAAATAGGTAAAACAAGGGGTTGTAACTCACGGATTGCGAAGAGAACGAGAACTTGGAAACTTGGTCGGATTATGTGAGCCGGGAATCACGGATCGCCTATTAATTACCAAGATAGTTTAATTAGTCGTTATATTATTATGTTCTTTATTTAATAATATAGATAAACTTTGTTAAACTTTAAGTGTCAAAGTCAAGTATAGTTAAAAATAGTCCGAAAGGTAATTGTATCGTTTTTGTCCAAAAGTCCGATTTACCGTTTTAGATTATTAGGCCTTAGGTGTTTTTGCTCGCTGAAGTGACTTACAATTTCTAGGGAAATTTGGGCAGCGCTTCCGCGCCCAAATTCCATGCCCAAAAATTGTACTACCACTTCCGCTCACAAATTACCTAAAATACGATATATACATTTAATAGTTCATTTTAAGTCCAAATGGTCCAACACAAGTCACCTTTGTTATTACTTTCATTTATCTCAGTCCCAACATGATATCAGTAACAACTCCAGAATGTAACATGTTCTTAAAACGAGTAAAACGACGGGTTTTCGGGGAGACAGCAGCCCGGTGCGCAGCACTAGTCAGGGGGTGCTGCGCACCTCCTTGCTGTTTTCCCGTTTTTGTGATTTCTTTTGTTAAAAACGTATTTTCACCCATGGATTTCGACATGCAACTGGTTAAAACTTATTAAAACATCTTTTTAACAGTTTCTAAGTATATTTGGTTACAAATCCGTGGATCTAAAGAGTATTTATGTTTAAAAACGTTTTTGACCATAAAAAGTCATAGATTTATGTAAAAATACATTTTCAACCGTTAGATCTTACATGCAATTGAATATTTGTGTAAGAATAGTAAAAATAAAGAAATCTACCGAAGGAAAAGCTTGGATGATGAGTTTTTGGTCGGATTCTAGCTCCAAAAATCTTTACAACCGTGGTCCTTTTTCGAAATAACAACACCCCCGAGCTTCTCTTGAAGTTTAGAACGATTTGTATGGTTTATAAATGGATTTTGATGGTGAAATGCTTCTGGAGTGGAGGTGTTCTTGAGAGTTTTTAGAGAGAAAAGAAAGTATGTGTGTGTTTTTGTTTTTGTGAAATGAATAAAGAAAATGAAATGAAAATGTGGGTATAGGTGAATTGGGACTGTCACAATGCAGTAATTAGGGAAAAAGGGACGTTTTTGATTGGTCAAAATGGGTGGTGGGTTGTAAAAACGAGTAAAGGACTAAAATTGTAAATATTTTGAATTTCTGGCGCGAGGTGCTGCGCACCACCGCACTAGGTGCGGCGCCCCGGGGCATTTTTGCCCTTTTCAAAATTTTCGTTTTTACGTTTTTGCTTCGTTGGACCTTTTTGTTAATTACAAGTTCTTAATTATGATAAGTTATGAACTTAGGAAGGTTCAATGGGTATTTTCTTGGTATTTAGGACTTATAATTTGATTCCGGAAATTATTCCGACAGTAGTTCCGACAAGGTACAGACTCAAAGTCACGAACTAGAATAGAGCGAACGCGATAAAAGAGTAACTAACGTTTCGAACAGATTTAATTAATTGAACAAGTACCTGAATTTTGACGGTTGTCACATGTTATAACATATAATATAAACTCAATTTCATCAAATAACTTAAAGTATATGATCATACCTTCTTTTTCTTCCATTAGAACCAAATCCAAAGTTCTTAAACCCTTAATCTTCACTTTAATTGGAGAATTAGACTACAAAATAGCTTCAATTTGATACTTTCTTCTTCTTTTCTTTCTCTCTACACCGTCACTTAAACACACATACACCTAGTGGATTCTAGAAATGCCACCTTTCACCACCTCATATCCATTTCTCTAAAATTACACCCTTGGTCCCTCCTTTTTAAAACTTTATTAGGTTATTTACTTAACCATATATACTTAGCAATTTAAATCCTTTCTAACAAAAGTTAACTATTTCTCTTACCAATTTAGTCCTTCTCCATTTCTAATTTCTATTAAAGACTAAAACATAACATATATCTATAAAATGTTCTTTATCCGAAACTAGGATGTTACAAGTCTTCCCTCCTTCTAACAATTTCGTCCCCGAAATCTATTCTACGAACAAACAAGAATAAAACTTATTTCTTTCACTCTCCGGATTCTAAATAAAATCCGATCCTTTTCTATAATTCCAAAGAATTTTAACTACCTTGATTTACTTATTCTAAAGTTGTTTCATTTTTTTTTGTCCAAATAACTATCGTTTTTCGACATAAATCAATTCTTCGTCAATTTCTCTATCCTATACTATTTCGAATAACGTTAACTAATAAACAATTTCTAATTCTTAAAACAAAAAAATTTCTAAACGCTCCAATTAACCTTGGACTAAAATTTTCTTTCTATCTAAATCATATTACCCCTTTCCATAAAGAAACTTCTAACACATTTTCTCTAATCCTCTTCATATAAAAATAACACTCTATATTTTTTATTTTTTTTACAAAACATGTAATTAATATTCTAAGGTATTACTTATTTCATCTCTTTAGTGAATGAAAAAAGTCCTTTAACATCTCATTTTACAATTTGGAGCGGAAGCTCTTACAAAAACATTTTTAACATTTAATCTCTACGATACGGTCCCCTTCCCTTCTTCTTTAGCTTGCCTTACCATAAAACTCGATTACCTACAAAACATACAATTAACATAATATATTAGCATTAAGCTAGTGAGTATACCTTACGATTATGTTAATCACATCTAACACGACTACTTTAAAAAATCTATTCTTTCTTTCTATACAATTACTTCTTTTCTCTATCCGACAATCACATTGTCGTATCTAACACTTCTTCTCTTTCCCGACAACTAAATGTCGTATCTATCACTTCTTCTCTTTCCCGACAATTAAATGTCGTATCTAACACTTATTCTCTTTCCCGACAATTAAATGGCGTATCTAATACTTGTTCTCTTTCCCGTCCATTAAATGTCGTATCTATTCCCGACAATTAAATGTCGTATCTAATACTTGTTCTCTTTCCCGACAATTAAATGTCGTATCTAATACTTCTTCTCTTTCCCGACAACTAAATGTCGTATCTATCACTTCTTCTCTGTCCCGACAATTAAATGTCGTATCTAACACTTTTTCTCTTTCACGACAATTAAATGTCGTATCTAATACTTGTTCTCTTTCCCCACAATTAAATGTCGTATCTAATACTTGTTCTCTTTCCCGACAATTAAATGTCGTATCTAATACTTGTTCTCTTTCCCGACAATTAAATGTCGTATATAATACTTGTTCTTTTTCCCGACAAGTAAATGTCGTATCTAATACTTCTTCTCTTTCCCGACAACTAAATGTCGTATCTAACACTTATTCTCTTTCCCGACAATCACATTGTCGTATCTAACTATTCTTTTCACTATAACAATTTGAAACATACTTCATACACATAATAAATAACATAACATAAACAACCACCATAACATAAACAACCACTATAACTTAATTAACCACCATAATATAACTAACAACCATAACAAAGCTTCTATGGTTTAATTCTCGTTATATGCTCAAATAATATATACTTTATTATTGCTTACAAGATATTCAAAGACTAATTAAAGTCTCATCTTTCTCTTCTTCCAACTATATAGAGTTAGTTCTTAATTCTTTCCGACTATCAAAGTCGTATACATACCCTCGCGGTATGTGAAATTGATTCTACTTCTTCTCGACATATAAATGTTATTTCTACTCATCTCTAACTTAATAATGTTTTAGGACATCATTCCTAAACTTAAACTACTTTAGGAATCTCTAAAAACGGTCTAAACATTAACCGCAACACATCTAACAACAACTCCGGCACATTTAGCAACAACTAAAAATTAACATGCCCACGGAGTGCCAAATGCGGCGCATTTGGCCTGTGTGAGGGCTGAATTTCGTTTCCAATGTTTTCCTGCACTTGCACGTTAGTTTACGGCACTTCTAGTTCTTATTTCCGCTAACAACTCAACCATATTTATAACTAGTATATAAATCAACTCTCCAATATATTTACATACAAATATAAACATTCAACATATTAAATAAGCTTCGTATACTCACCTCGAAGTCGGATTAACTACAACATGTAAAGCTCTTCCCTTTTTACTCTTCTTCTCCAAATCTGCGTTTGTACAACCAAACACAATTCTTTCTTTCTATATATCTTACATACATATAAACATATGTATTAACCTCATTACAACTCTTTTAACTATTTCTAACTCTTTCTAACACTTTCTAACACTTTTGGCAAATTCAACCCAACTTGCCACTCCTTGGGTCTTTTGACCCGTTTAACTCTCTAATGCACAAATAAGCATTTTAACTCTTTAAACACATTACATCAAACATAAATAACACATTGCAAGTAATCTTTTCTTCCCTTTAACCATTCCTTACCCATTTGCCACCTCTTAACGGGTCACATGACCCGTTTGGTAACTATCATAACATACTTAACACCATTTCACCCAAAAACATATTCAAGTACATTTAACTTATCTTTTCTATCATAAACATGATAATAATAATTCTTAACATTAATTCTTTCATTCTAAATCATTCTCACAATAATAAACATTTCTACATGACAATTCATCTTTTCACCCATATAAGCTAAAACATGAAATCTTACAAAATTTCATATACATAAATCTTTCAATCTTCTAAACCTTTATATATTTTATTAATCATCAAATAACATATAAACAAAGCTTAATTCTAACAATTCTTCAACTTTCATGATTATCCCCAAAATAATCAAATATCTAAATTAACCAATTTAACCATTTCCATCTTCAAATTAAACATCTAAATGATGTTATAACATATAATATAAACTCAATTTCATCAAATAATTTAAAGTATATGATCATACCTTCTTTTTCTTCCATTAGAACCAAAACTAAGGTTCTTAAACCCTTAATCTTCACTTTAATTGGAGAATTAGACTACAAAATAGCTTCAATTTGATAATTTCTTCTTCTTTTCTTTCTCTCTACACCGTCACTTAAACACACATACACCTAGTGGATTCTAGAAATTCCACCTTTCACCACCTCATATCCATTTCTCTAAAATTACACCCTTGGTCCCTCATTTTTAAAACTTTATTAGGTTATTTACTTAACCATATATAGTTAGCAATTTAAATCCTTTCTAACCAAAGTTAACTATTTCTCTTACCAATTTAGTCCTTCTCCATTTCTAATTTCTATTAAAGACTAAAACATAACATATATCTATAAAATATTCTTTATCCGAAACTAGGATGTTACAAATCTTCCCTCCTTCTAACGATTTCGTCCCCGAAATCTATTCTACGAACAAACAAGAATAAAACTTATTTCTTTCACTCTCCGGATTCTAAATAAAATCCGATCCTTTTCTATAATTCCAAAGAATTTTAACTACCTTGATTTACCTCTTCTAAAGTTGTTTCATTTTTTTTTTTGGTCCAAATAACTATCGTTTTTCGACATAAATCAATTCTTCGTCAATTTCTCTATCTTATACTATTTCGAATAACTTTAACTAATAAACAATTTCTAATTCTTAAAACAAAATAATTTCTAAACGGTCCAATTAACCTCGGACTAAAATTTTCTTTCTATCTAAATCATATTACCCCTTTCCATAAAGAAACTTCTAACACATTTTCTCTAATCCTCTTCATATAAAAATAACATTACATTTCTAAAAGCTTGACTAATTTCATTAGCCACCATTACTAAACATCCAATTGTATCTCATATTCTTTATAACGACTACTTATTCCCTCTCAAATTCTACTAATAAGAAAATATACTGCTAACAAAATATAAAGATTATAATATACGCAATTATAATTATCAACATACACTAATATAAACATAAATGTAAGTATATACTTCTAGCATATACTTTCTAACCTTACTTGCCATTCATATAACATTCATCAACCATAACGGATATACTCTTGTATAACATGTTCAAAATTAACGTTGGCCAGACGTTAACTTTAAACACATCAAACTCCTGTACACGCAATACTTAACATTGCATATCTTAAATTAGAGCATTATCAATTTCTAACAATAAATCTTACTTCACTTACAAAAACTTTACTTACTCTTATCTTCTCCGCAAGGCAAGCTTCTTCCCCAATGATCTTTCATTACAAAGCCTCAATTTGGGTTCAAGTATTGACCAGATACTCGACTCACACAAGTCAAGGCTCTGATACCAACTTGTAACATCCGGAACCAAATACACTCTATATTTTTTATTTTTTTTTACAAAACATGTAATTAATATTCTAAGGTATTACTTATTTTATCTCTTTAGTCAATGAAAAAAGTCCTTTAACTTCTCATTTTACAATTTGGAGCGGAAGCTCTTACAAAAACATTTTTAACATTTAATCTCTACGATACGGTCCCCTTCCCTTCTTCTTTAGCTTGCCTTACCATAAAACTCGATTACCTACAAAACATACAATTAACATAATATATTTGCGTTAAGCTAGTGAGTATACCTTACGATTATGTTAATCACATATAACACGACTACTTTAAAAAAATCTATTCTTTCTTTCTATACAATTACTTCTTTTCTCTTTCCGACAATCACATTGTCGTATCTAACACTTCTTCTCTTTCCCGACAACTAAATGTCGTATCTATCACTTCTTCTCTTTCCCGACAATTAAATGTCGTATCTAACACTTGTTCTCTTTCCCGACAATTAAATGTCGTATCTAATACTTCTTCTCTTTCCCGACAATTAAATGTCGTATCTAATACTTCTTCTCTTTCCCGACAACTAAATGTCGTATCTAACACTTGTTCTCTTTCCCGACAATCACATTGTCGTATCTAACTATTCTTTTCACTATAACAATTTAAAACATACTTCATACACATAATAAATAACATAACATAAACAACCACCATAAGATACACAACCACTATAACTTAATTAACCACCATAATATAACTAACAACCATAACAAAGCTTCTATGGTTTAATTCTCGTTATATGCTCAAATAATATATACTTTATTATTGCTTACAAGATATTCCAAGACTAATTAAAGTCTCATCTTTCTCTTCTTCCAACTATATAGAGTTGGTTCTTAATTCTTTCCGACTATCAAAGTCGTACACATACCCTCGCGTATGTGAAATTGATTCTACTTCTTCTCGACATATAAATGTTATTTCTACTCATCTCTAACTTAATAATGGTTTAGGACATCATTCCTAAACTTAAACTACTTTAGGAATCACTAAAAACGGTCTAAACATTAACCGCAACACATCTAACAACAACTCCGGCACATTTAGCAACAACTAAAAATTAACATGCCCACGGAGTGCCAAATGCGGCGCATTTGGCCTGTGTGAGGGCTGAATTTCGTTTCCAATGTTTTCCTGCACTTGCACGTTAGTTTACGACACTTCTAGTTCTTATTTCCGTTAAGAACTCAACCATATTTATAACTAGTATAGAAATCAACTCTCCAATATATTTACATACAAATATAAACATTCAACATATTAAATAAGCTTCGTATACTCACCTCGAAGTCGGATTAACTACAACATGTAAAGCTCTTCCCTTTTTACTCTTCTTCTCCAGATCTGCGTTTCTACAACCAAACACAATTCTTTCTTTCAATATCTCTTACATACATATAAACATATGTATTAACCTCATTACAACTCTTTCTAACTATTTCTAACTCTTTCTAACACTTTCTAACACTTTTGGCAAATTCAACCCAACTTGCCACTCCTTGGGTTTTTTGACCCGTTTAACTCTCTAATGCACAAATAAGCATTTTAACTCTTTAAACACATTACATCAAACATAAATAACACATTGAAAGTAATATTTTCTTCCCTTTAACCATTTATTACCCATTTGCCACCTCTTAACGGGTCACATGACCGGTTTGGTAACTATCATAACATACTTAACACCATTTCACCCAAATACATATTCAAGTACATTTAACTTATCTTTTCTATCATAAAAATGATAATAAAAATTCTCAACATTTATTCTTTCATTCTAAATCATTCTCACAATAATAAACATTTCTACATGACAATTCATCTTTTCACCCATATAAGCTAAAACATGAAATCTTACAAAATTTAATATACATAAATCTTTCAATATTCTAAACCTTTATATATATTATTAATCATCAAATAACATATAAACAAAGCTTAATTCTAACAATTCTTCAACTTTCATGATTATCCCCAAAATAATCAAATATCTAAATTAACCAATTTAACCATTTCCATCTTCAAATTAAACATCTAAAGGATATTATAACATATAATATAAACTCAATTTCATCAAATAACTTAAAGTATATGATCATACCTTCTTTTTCTTCCATTAGAACCAAAACTAAGGTTCTTAAACCCTTAATCTTCACTTTAATTGGAGAATTAGACTACAAAATAGCTTCAATTTGATAATTTCTTCTTCTTTTCTTTCTCTCTACACCGTCACTTACACACACATACACCTAGTGGATTCTAGAAATGCCACCTTTCACCACCTCATATCCATTTCTCTAAAATTACACCCTTGGTCCCTCATTTTTAAAACTTTATTAGGTTATTTACTTAACCATATATAGTTAGCAATTTAAATCCTTTCTAACCAAAGTTAACTATTTCTCTTACCAATTTAGTCCTTCTCCATTTCTAATTTCTATTAAAGACTAAAACATAACATATATCTATAAAATATTCTTTATCTGAAACTAGGATGTTACAAATCTTCCCTCCTTCTAACGATTTCGTCCCCGAAATCTATTCTACGAACAAACAAGAATAAAACTTATTTCTTTCACTCTCCGGATTCTAAATAAAATCCGATCCATTTCTATAATTCCAAAGAATTTTAACTACCTTGATTTACTTATTCTAAAGTGGTTTCATTTTTTTTTGGGTCCAAATAACTATCGTTTTTCGACATAAATCAATTCTTCGTCAATTTCTCTATCCTATACTATTTCGAATAACTTTAACTAATAAACAATTTCTAATTATTAAAGACTTAAACATAACATATATCTTTAAAATATTCTTTATCCGAAACTAGGATGTTACAGCGATCGACAACTAACAAGGCTCGATATCATCCAGGAAACAATCGTCAAGATCACCACCATCCGAGAAAGACTGAAGACATCTCGTCCCCGGCAGAAGAGCTACGCCGACAACCGGAGGAAACCCCTCGAGTTCCAAGTTGGCGATAGAGTTCTCCTCAAAATATCGCCATGGAAGGGGGTAATTCGCTTCGGGAAGCGCGGCAAGCTAAGACCGAGGTACACCGGTCCATTCGAGGTGTTAGAGCGAATCGGCCCGGTGGCGTATCGACTCCAACTTCCGCAGACCCTTTCCAACGTCCACAACGTCTTCCATGTCTCGCACTTGAAAAAGTGCTTATCTGACGAGACCATCGTCATTTCGCTCGACGAAGTCCAGATAAATAACAAGCTCAATTTCATCGAGGAACCGCTTCAGGTTGTAGACCGCGAGGTCAAACAACTCAGGCAAAGTCGTGTCCCTATTGTCAAAGTTCGATGGAACTCCCGACGTGGTCATGAATTCACGTGGGAACGTGAGGACCAAATCCGTCAAAAGTATCCGCATCTATTCCAAGACTCTCCCTCCCGATGAGGCGAACTAAATTTCGGGACGAAATTCTTTTCAACCCGGAGAGAATGTGACAACCGTCAAATATTCAGGTGAATCTCGTACTTTTCATGTCTTCGTAATGTCGTGTTATTCTTGATCGTACTTTATTGTGACTATATTTGTGTCGGAATCAACCAATAGATCCTAACACCAAGAAACTATACTATGAACTTGACTAAGTTCATAACGCGAACTAACGTAAAGCTCTAGACAAATACTTAACGAAAACATAAACTCAAAACGACATTTGGCTGGAAAAGCTATCCAGCCGATGGCTAAATCCTTTTAGCCGGCGGCTGGATATGCCCAGCCGGCGGCTAAAAGCCGCTGACCAGCGATTTGATGACTCATATATGCATGTAACTTGATTGGCCAACTCCCAAACTCGGGAATTGGACCAAATACTGGCCAAAAACCCTTCCCTAGACTAGTAATTAGCTATCTCTCTCCCCATCCTTCACTTCACTTTTCATTTTTTTGAAAACACATTTACACACTCCTTAAAATCTCTCTAAACTCTCTCAAGAACATCAAACAAACCAGTGATTTTCCACCATTAAAACAGCAAGAAACTACATAAAACTTACACAAATCTTCCATATAGCAAAAGGGTAACATAAAAACGGGATTCAAAGAAGTTTTACCGGGTTTTGAAGCTCTAATCTCATCCAATCGTCATCCATTCATTTCCTTCCGTAAAACTCTTTTACTTTACTGTTTTTATACAGATAACCACTTGCATGGACGATCCATGGCTTAAAAACTTGTTTTTATAACGATTTTCTTATAAAAACGGATTTTTATATAAATCTACATATTTGTGTTAAAGATCTAAAAAGAAACTGAGATTTAGTCACTAATATGAACATACTACATTAATAATCTGTTGCATGTTGAAATCCATCACAAAAACGCTGTCTGAATCTTGCTGTTCACAAAAACTTCGTTTTTACGATTTAAACGTTAAGATTCGAGAACTAATAAATTTTCACAGATTATTATATGTTGAAACAGGTTATTGGTTTTGTGAATATATAATTTTTTGGTTAAGCTTTTATAACTAAAAACTATTACTTGTTATTATTGTCGTTGAATATGTTTGTTAAAGCGGGAAAGTGGAGTTTAAAATGGACTAAATTTTTATAGCGCGGAAGCGCTGCCCAAATTTCTTCGGAATATATACTTGAACTTCAGTAACGAATAAATATTATAACTTAACCATATTGACTTTGAACATTGAACCTTTTGGACATAATTGGACTAAACGGACAATTAAACGTAATCTGACATGTCGTAACGCGTAAGTTTTCAATATTAAAACGTTCGGACAGAACTTGAGTATAAAGATTTAACCCTTAAAAATGTTAAAAACGGAACTTTAACATAAATTAAATCTAAATACTTATACGAGACTTGGTTGTTTTAGGTTCTCCTTGATTTCCGACGTTTTCCCGACTTTCTTTCGCACGAGAACTTATCTTCGCAATGCGTGAGTTACATCCCCTTATTTATTGTCCTTTAATACTCTTTGGAGGAAACATGATATCTAATTGCTTTTGAAACTTTTATGAACTTTTGGAACGTTTTATAAACTATTGAACTTATATGCGTAAACTATTTTATTTGCCACTGTTCGGCCTTTGTCCAAACTATGATTGCTTGTATATGCTTCCAACCCTTGATGAGAATATAACATGAATCGTAAGTGACTACTATCATTTTGAAAAAATTGCATAAGTGCCCCATTTTCAGTTCTTTACACACTATTAGCTATAAGTCGTTAGTAATTATGAGTATCGATACTTAGGAGATGGTCGCTCCTTACTTAGATAGTAGCCTAAGTACATATTACTAAGTTCAGACATACACTTCGTTGATAGTGCGAGGTGGGGGCTGTTCACGATCAGGATAATCGGTTTAGTGTGAACACTTACTATATTATGCCAAGTGGTTGATACAATGTTTTGATCATTAGTTACATTATTTACGCATATACCCCTTTTGCGATAGAATCCGCAACTAGTCTCTTTTCAAGTATTGCTCTACTTGTCTTTGAATCTTATTTAAAGAAAATATATATATATATATATATATATATATATATATATATATATATATATATATATATATATATATATATATATATATATATATATATATATATATATTACGCTATTGCTCCGCTTCCTTTTATATATATATATATATATATATATATATATATATATATATATAT
The DNA here is from genome assembly GCA_910822075.1 of Senecio squalidus. Lineage (NCBI taxonomy): Eukaryota > Viridiplantae > Streptophyta > Magnoliopsida > Asterales > Asteraceae > Senecio > Senecio squalidus. The sequence goes on along the minus strand of CAJVGC010000582.1, from coordinate 35,283,262 downwards.
ATATATATATATATATATATATATATATATATATTACGCTATTGCTCCGCTTCCTTTCTTTTAAGAAACCTTTTTATATATACTCATCGGAATCTTTTGTCGAGAACTAAAACTGTAACTCACTCACTACTTTATGTAGTTTGACACTTTATCTCATGTTTCAGGAAATCAAGTGTAAGTCATGGGATGCATAGCTTGGACGAGTCAGGCAGGTTACGTGGGTTACGAATCGGGAGAAGACTTGTCTTTATTTTGGGAAAATTTTATGAACAGTTTAATTATGTCTTTGTCGTTGTGAACTTAATTACTCTTGGTTATGTATCTTTTGAACGTGTGAACTTTTTAAGCTAAATTATTGAATGACTTGAAACCGTTGTATTTTGTTATGACTTGTGAAATGATACTCTTGCTCTTCGCACCTCGTGTTTCCGCTTTAGCGGGGTGTGACAGATTATCGCAGATAACGAGTTATCACTTTATTGATCATTGTCATTAAGTGAAATTCGTAAATGTTACTTTACATATCCTTAGACTTGAGATGCAAGTAGGTCTAGCATGTATGGATTGCATCTTCTTGATATAGTTCTAGCTGACCTGAATAAGACGGTAAGAAAGGGCTATTTTCAGAAGTGTAGTAAAGTACATGACTGACACGTATGGTCAAGAAAGAATTTGTTCCTTCAGCTTGCAATTGAAGTATGATACTACTGGGCCCCTCATTAATTGTTAGAGATGTTTGTATGGCCGCACCCAAATAATATTTAGATAGGTCTCAAAGAATTTGGTAATCTTTAGCAATTACAAAAATGAGAAACATAATAGTTAAACTGATGGAATGACTTTGATCCATATCCATATTAACAAGAGTATTTGAAATAAAGGGATAGTAAACATTAAAATAATCTCACATTGACTTTATGAAACAACATTCAACTATTTTTGGGAGCATTGACGTGTTGCTAGACGCTTACTAATGTTATTATGTTTATTAGACATGCTCAAGTGGGAGCTGTTGGAATATGAGCACGTCATTAAACATATGGTCAAAAATGTGTGAGCTTATGAGATCACACGCTTTGATACTAAAGATACGATGTATATAATTAATGTATTAAATGTATTATATTAATTATAGTGTTCATGTTAAATTAATTAAACATTATTTGACTGTTAAGTTATCGGTTAATAATAAATGCTTTAAAAGAGAAACGACCTGAATGTAATTACGGCTAGAAAGTTCTAGGTGGTTTCCTAATTAAACATAAGGGGTGATTTGTAAATATTGAATTATATTCTAATACAAACTTGTTTAACAAGTAAATATTAACTATAAATATGAGCCTTAGGGTTCATTACTTTAAATCCTGAAAATCCCTAATCCCTCATCTCTTTCTTGTGTTCGGTTGAAACCACAAATACCCTAGGGGTTTTAATTTTGGTTTAGAGCATAAAGGAAACATCACAAAGGTTGTGAGTTTGAAGAACAAGTACTGGCATACTCATTGTAGTGCTATTCGGGTGTCGTGTGTGATTGCGTAGATGGATTTTACGTTAAATCATAAACTAAAAGGTTGCTTGGAAGCTTGCTAAAAGATACACAGGTTCTATCTTAATTAATTGTATATACGTGATCTTTTTGTTCCGCTTTATTGTATCACAATATGAATATAAACCTTCAAAAACTTCTATTGTGTGTATTCAACTCTTACTTTTTTACAAATGATATAACGAACCGGATTTTTGCTGACGTGTAACCGATTTAATTATTGAATATTTGTTAAAGAAATCTGGTTCTTACATCATTTATAAAAAAACAAAAGTTAATTAGACATAATAGAGGTTTTGAAAGTTGAAAACACACAATAACAAGTTTGTTACATTAATCTATAGATTAAAACTCATCATGTCCTATGGAATTGTGCATTTTATTATTATAATAATAATAATATTGTCTTTAAATACAATTTTTTTCATTTTGTTTACAAAACAGGTTGTTGCTGGAATGGTTTAGGCGCTGCCTGTATTGCTGGGATATCAGGGTTCGAATCCTGCAAATTTTCTTACTTTTTTTTTTTTTTTTGTATTGATTAATTTGCTTGGTTTGGTCTTTATTTGGTTTGGGCTTTCATTGTGTTGGACTTTCATTTTTTTATTTTTTTTTTTATTTTTCAATTAGTATTTATACTTTACGAATCAAATAATTCCGTCAACATGAAAAATAGACTTTGGGGTGATGTAACGGGTAAAAAGGTAGCAATTAGTTTTTATATATTTTCTGTTGTCTTTGTTAATCTTTGCTGTGAAATTATAATAACCTTAAGCTTATTCTTCTTCCTCTGGCTTATTATGGTTCAATTAATTTCCGCTGCCAACAGGGTTTTTTTTATTGAGTGGATGTTTTAAGTTATTATAGCAATATGAGGTACAAACATTTTACGATCGGTAGGGTCGTAAACCCTTAATTTACGTTTCGGGTTTATCTTCATATTTCATTTAAACGAACATAGAAAGAGATGATGAATTTAATAAATATATACATTCCACCATTTGGTTGTTGTTGGATTTTAAGAATACATAAATGTTATATTACTCAATCATAGTCTTCCCTTTAGAAAACTAGTGCATAACTTCTTCCAAGCCTCCCTATCTGGTTCATGCTCATCCAAGCTAGCTCTCCCTTTTATAGCATTACACTCCTAATTCAATTCAAAATATACACTTTATAAATCAAGTAATGTTTTTAAGAAAAATGTTGTCATAATGAAAAAATTGATTTAAAGTTTTAAGTAATTCAAAAAGCATTTAAATGCATAGAATATTCTTCAAAATTTCCTTATTAAAAAAGTTAAGATTATTGTTGTAACACCCAACCCACTTATTGTGACACCCCTTACAATGTGACGATGTGAATTGTGATCAAGGTTACGTCTAGGACAATCAAAACGTATATTTTTTACTATAGTACCTCAATGTAACTGCGCTGGAGAAGGCGGTCAATGAGCTGAAGAAGAATATCCTTGGTGTACTCCGGATGACCTTGAACGCCCATGATGTGATTACCATACCTAAACATTTCAACTCTAGTTTTATCTGATGAGGCCAAAACTTCCACCTTGGCAGGGAGTTCCCGAACCTGTTTGGCATGCAATGTTTTAAATACCATTACAATTTCGAATAAGTTTTATAAAATGTAAAATGTACCTCATCACGATGACATTCAATCAATGATAACCGAGATGGCAACTTCAAATTAGCCAATGTGTTAGTGGATGTCGACAAATTGATGGTCCGAATTCCTATATCCCATCCGGATGTTGCGCGAGTAACCTTTCCTCCAAGCGAACGAGCCAGTATCTAATAATGTTTTAGAAAATGTTATTTATTAAACTGACTTCAAAGTCAAGTACCAAAAAGCGTTTATTAATTTGTTATGAATCATAGACAACCCTAGGTATATATCATCCTTATCTGAATTTCTTACAAAAAGTATATATAATCATCAAATATGTTAAAAAAAGTCTTATTCAAGTGATGCAAGTTACACTACAAGAAGTAGAATAAGACAAGTTTGGACAAAGATGGGGTGGCCTTATTCCTAGTGGTGGACCGTGGACAAATGTCATGTGTCTGGTCTAAGCTTTTTTATGTGGAAATAATAATTCAAGAATATTTTATCTAATCCAAATAATAGTATTGCTTAAAAACTAAAGTCTCAATTATTTGATCGGTTTTACTTTAAATTATCTTTCTGAAGTTGTGTTAGATTAGACATCACAAAACAAAATGGAGGAACGATATTAATATTAATATAGGGATGACACTCAAAATAATTAGGTCCACCGAATATTTGACGGTATATTTGCACTTAATGTTACGTGATAGTACAATTGCGTTTACGTTTGCGTATATATCCTTATCTGTATATATCTTTCTTTACTAAAAGTAACAGATATAAGATAGCACGGCAACTTAAACTAATATTGCAACAGGCCTTAAATAGCGGCATGCTTAGTGGATGCAATAACAAATGACCTTAAACCTCAAATCATGCCCAAATTCATGAATGACTACTTTTTAACTTTTAAACAATGCTTAATTCTTAAATGAATGGCTCTTGATTCTTGAAGCGGAAATATAAACCTATAATTATAATGTCTAAAAAATGTGAAAGTGGATAGAAACGAAACGGACACCTTATTTGAAAATTATCTAATAAGTTTAGAGATTTTAACATGGGTGTTGCTAACGATAGTTGTTGTGGTTATGGATAATATATTCAGATATATATTAAATGATTGTATTTTTTAAATTTAGATAGTTTTTATTCCAAATAAAGAAGGCTGACTTTTCAAAATTACACCATTTAAAAGAATGTAGACTTGAGGACCGTGTTTAACAAAGTCATGTTTATATTAATCCCAACTGAAAATCCGTGTACAAAAAAGTTTATAAACAATATAAATTATATTAAATAATGTTAATGTCGGTTTGGACATGAGATAAATAAATAAAAAGTAATTATAAATTTAAATTTAAATATATATAGAAATAACTATCACTAAATGTATTTTAGAAAGTTTAGTTGATACGGAAAGAGGGGTTGTCAGATTACTAATAAAAAGAAAATAAAAGGTTAGTTTAGTCATTTTATTATTAATTTTTAACATTAAAAAAAACATGTCAAATGTTTTATATGTAGTATATATTACTCCGCTTGCAATTTTTGAATTTCATTTTTTAACAAAAATTATGTACATTTCAAATAGAGTACCGTGTATTAAACATTCAGCAATTTAGATGTTGAAGTTCATTTTTTTTTTATTAAATGGTAATTATATTTAATAATTATCTTTTTTTCTTTTCTTTGTTACTATATTAGCCCGACAAGAAAAAATATAATAACCAAAATGAATGGAAGATAATATAACAAGTAATATGAACCAATTCGTTGTGACATTTGTCTATATTTAAACTATCAGAATAAATTAGTTGACATTTTATCATTGACTTTATTATTCAATTTTTTTCTTAAATAAACAAACCAAAATGGCGTGCTAAATCAAGGAGTAAGTTTCACTAAGAATGGCATTCCTCGCTTTCATTATGTATTTAAGAATATGTAATACGTTATGCTACTTTGTCGCTGGAAATCATACGTTTACGTACCTTTTTCGGTTGCTTCCGGTTCTCAATTTCTAAGATGTATTATTCCATTCACAACACATTCATTATGTTTGGTTTAGAATAATATTGCCCCATACACATATTTTATTAGCTATATGTCTCGGCATGTTTCCATGTTTAATTATACGGATTATTTGTTAATAAATTGTTTATATTTGGTTAAGGCATTTTACCCAGTTTTTGCAAATAGACTAATTAAGTAGTATAGCAAGAATTAAAGTAGAAGGACTAAAAGAGAAATTTTAGAAAAATGTAACAACATCAATCGTGTAGAAGACAGTTGTAATAAAAGATACCTGATGACCAAAGCAAATGCCTAGAACTTTTTTGTTCAACGATTCCAATTTGTTCAACAAAATGAGAAGCCTACAGATCCAAGCATCGTTACCGTGAGCGTCGTTACAGCTACCCGTGATCACAAAACCATCGTAAAGCCCGATCTCATCATCACCAGGGAAATGGCCATTACACACACGATAAACATCCCAAACTTCACCTTCTTCAGCCAGCATTTTCACAAAAACACCAAAGTACCCTCCGTACATCTTCTTCACGTAATCAGAATCCTCCGCGCATAAAAGAACCGCGAATCGCTTCATATTTGTTTAACAAATCAACACAACAAATGTTAACTTAGAAAGACACACGATATATGAGTGCTTTTCTCTCTCACACACAAATATATTGTGATTCTAGTGAGAGAAAATGAGAACGTCGAAATGAATGTGATTTATATCTTCGTTACAATATATTTGGTAGGTATATATATAGTGTGAGTTGAATTCGTTTAAATTACTTTTATACCCTCTTTATGATTTACTTATATACCCTTGGATACTATTTTTGTTTACTTTATTTTTTTTATATTATAGATGTAGATGTTTATGCCACGATGTCATATAGCTAAGTGGTCCATTTACAGTTGGCGATTACCATTTATTTCAAAATATACAAATGTGTCACGTTTTATTACAGACCAATTGATATAAATAAAATACAACTGGTACTAGTTTATTATAACTTATAATCTTAATCTTTGTTTTCGAAAGTAAGTCAGAAATGTTAGGTTAGAGTTTATAAGGGTTTAACCACAAATCAATGTATCATATTTTGCACTAATGAAAACGCTTTCTTGTTAACCATCCAAAGGTTGCTTTGTGATAAGGGTACTTGTATTGTAAGAAAATATATATACTACATATAAAGTATTTTAGGTATTTTTCTTAATTTTGAAAATTAAGAATGAAAAGACTAAACTACCAATTCATTTTTTTCTTAGGGTTTTTCTAATGTGTGCCCTAAGGGCACATGATAAGTAGAGAATATTCTCCTCGAAAATTGAAAAAGCAGGGAATATTCTCCTCGAAAATTGAAAAAGTATAAAATAATCTTCTCGAAAATTGAAAAAGTATGGAATATTCCCTGCTTTTTCAATTTTCGAGGAGAATATTCTCTACTTATCATGTGCCCTTAGGCACACGTTAGAAAAACCCTTTTTCTTATTACTAATTTGTCAATCCATCTTTTCATATATACTATTAAACTTTCCAAAATACATTAATTCATATTTATTTATTACATATATTTAAATACAATTTCTTTTAAATTTAAATTTATAGTTACTGTTTATGTATTAATCTCATATCAAAACCGATATAACATTGTTTGATATAATCTATGTCCAGCTAGTAATTTTTAAAAAGAAAAAAGAAACGGAAACGTAAATGGGATTTAACGGCATTCAATGAATCTGGACATGTTTACTTTGTGACATCTAAATATATTATTTTGTGATGTGAATGTTTCATATCCTTTTTATTTTCCTTAAGACTACTTTTTATGTTCAACAATTCAGATTTAGCATTTGTAATACCTTTGTTGAATTTAACTCTAAGTTTTTTTCTTACTTTATATAATGGGTGATAGTTACGTTATCCAGTTTTATCCAATTAATATCTTAAGTTTAAATATTATCTATTTCATACATTTAACCGGCTGTTTTATTTCGAATATAGAAAAATATTGAGTAATCAATTGAAATAGTTCGTACAACTTCTAATATATGGGTATTTTTTGTGAGTGTTCATGTGCGTTTTAATATATTTTTATGAATATATATAACAAAAAATTGAATTAAATCATAACCTATAATCGATCCATATACTCTAATAAATACATTCAAACATTATTTAATATTACATATACGGGTTTGTTAATATTTCATTTGTTTAATCGATAACAATATTTACGATAATTTATAATGGTATGGTGTTTTTTCTATTTTCAGAAGTCAGATATTACATGGTATTTTTTTTATTTTCAAAAGTCAGATATTACATTATACCATATATTTATTTATAATGTTGTCTCTTAAAAGACTTAATTCAATGAACTCTAGATCAATGGACCACTCATTTACATTAGACTCCAAGCTAATACAAATTTGTAGCTGAAAATTGAATCACTTGGCGATTATGATTCAAATTGATACGAAAATAAGAAAAAGGATATTATGTTAATTGATTTAGACCTATAAATCAATCAACGAAAGATAACACAATGAAGACATATTGATTTGCTATCAAATCAAACTAGATAACGCAATCTAATATCGAAACAAAGACGAATTGAAGCATCAATTCAAAGGAAAAAAGTTAAAACCTTATTAATAATCGAAATCCAGAGTTATAGAATGAATTAAAACGTTTACATTATATAGGAAAAGAAACTAAACCCTAAAACGCAAAAAGGAAAGTCCAAAATTTGGTTTTATGGCCCGAAACCAGCTACTGCGCCACAGAGCTTTGTGGTGCGGCACAGCGGGGAAGTTTCTAGATCCAAAAGTGCAGCTTGACATCCATTGCGTCGCATTCATGCTTGACTGCGTCACATTTAACCCTCGGTGGGTTTTTATGTTGTTGTTTGGCTCCCGAATGCGTAGCAGTGATATCGCGATGCGTAGCGATGAGTTCCAAAGTGCATTTTTGAGTCTAACAACTCCCTAAAGTCACCAAACAAATCCCCCTAACCATGGTTTCTGCAAAGCTTCATTCCTAATCAATAATACTAAGTCTTGACCAACCGAAACCGTATCATCCCCTCCTTCTTTAAAAGGAATTGTCCTCAATTCCGAAATGTCATCATCATCGAGATAAGGAGATACATCACCAACATTGAAAGTAGCATGAACCCCACCTGGATCAAAAGGACACTACAAAGAAATGGACCCTATGGCGACGACAAAAAATCGTGCCTAAAGAGAAAAAATCGTGCCTACAGGCCTTTGGCGATGATATGTCGTGCCTAAAGGGTCGTCGCTATAGCATCGTGGGGAAAGGTGTTTGGCGACGATTTCTCATAACCTATAGCGACGATGGCGGGACCCACATTGACTTTTTCAAACCTACTTATTTCATTATATAGTTATTATTTTATTTAATTATATAATTAAATAATATATTTAATAAATCATTTTAAAATATATTATTAAATATAATTTTATTTTAATTAATTATCTTTTTAAATATTAATTTTCTATTTAATTGGAAATATTTGGTTTTGATTTTAATATACCAATACATAACTATAAATATATAAATATAAATACAAAAATCAATCAATATATATAAACATTATCCATATACAATAAAATTTAATGAAAATAACAATAAATTATATAATTATCAAATAACTTATACAATTATCATCTATTACAAATCTTTATAATAAAACAAAATAATTAATCAAAATAAAAGTCATGGTGGTTGTGGTGGCTGCAGATGGTGGCGGCATCAGGTGGCTGCAACAGGTGGCGGTGGTGGCTGCAGTGGTGGCGGCGGCGGTTGGTGGCTGCAGTGGTCGCGACGGCGGTTGGTGGCAGCAATGGTGTCAGCGGCGGTTGGTGGCAGCGATGGTGGAGCGGAGGTTGGTTGCAGTCATGGTGGCAGCGGCGGTTGGTTACAGCGGCGCTTGGTGGCTGGCGGTGTTGATATGGGTGTGGTGATGATATAGGTTTTAGAGAAATTTAAGGGTGGTGGTGGTTAAAAAAAGAGAGATAAGAAAATGGTGGTGGTGGTGTTTGTAAGTAAGGAGATGGTGAATAAATGAAAGAGAAAGAGATATATAAGATAAAATTCTAAAATTTTAGGACGGAAATTTGGGGGGGAAAGATTTTGGTGAAAAATTTAGGTGAAAAGTGTAGATTAAATATATTATTATTATTATTATTATTATTATTATTATTATTATTATTATTATTATTATTATTATTATTAATTATTTATTATTATTATTATATGTTAGTTTTTAAATGAGCTATTTCAAACGAAAATAATAAACACAAAAAAATATATTATTTATAAAATATTAAACTTTATGATAAACTTATAACTTTTATTTATTCAATTACAAATTAATGATTATTTACATTTGAATAACACAATGTTTATTTAATACACACCTATAAATGAGGCGATCAATATGTAAGAAGGTTCGATAGTTAGCTACACACGTGACACGTACTAGCTCGTATATTCAATGATTAATGGTGAGTTATTAAACTGTGGAAAAACGATATCGACTTGTTTTACGATTGTCGATGATCAACGGTGAGTAGTCGATTGAATACCTCTATGTGTGATAGTATACATTGACATTGTTACAAGTTATGTAATGATCGATCAAATCATTGATAATTGGATGTCATGTATGGTGTACGTAGTCGATGAATGTTGTTCGGGTTAATTAGCTCTAATTATCGATGAATGGTGTTCTAATAGTCGATGAATGGTGTTTTAATAGTCGATGAATGGTCGATAGATGAATGGTCTATACAACTTTGCCTTACGATGGTTTAGGTTGCTAGGGTTACGATGATTTAGGTTTCTAGGGTTACAATGGTTTAGGTTTCTAGGGTTACGATGGTTTAGGGATATGAGTTTAAGATTTAAGGTCTAGCATTACGTGGTTATGATGTTCTAATAGTCGATAGATGAATTGTCTATACAACTTTGCCTTAACTCATGTTACCTTTAATAGTCGATAGTCGATGAATGTTGTCCGGGTTTACTGTTACGATGGTTTAGGGATATGATTTTTGGATTTAAGGTCTAGCATTACGTGCTTATGGTTTAAAGTTATTCTTATACCACAACATGTCGTATTACAACTTTTCGTTATAACAGTAAACGATTATTAATCGTATTAATTATTTAATTACGATATTAGATATTTAAAAATATGTATATACATTTATTTTAAGTATATATTAACATTAATAATATAATTACTTTTAATTTCTTATTATCAAATAATTTTATTTTAAACAAAAATTATTATTTAAAATTAACATTATATATTATTTAATTTGATATATTATATTTTCATTTTTTAAATATAATTTAATTAAAAAAATATATATATATTAACATTATATAATATTAATATATTAACATTATATATTATTTAATTTAATATATATATAGTTTAATTATTATTTTGATTATTTAAATAATTAATTAATTTAGATTAATTAATTATTTTAATGTTTTATAAATTATTTAAAAAAATATTTAATTATTTATTAATTTAGTAAGGACTACGGCGACGATTTGTCGTCGCTATAGGCCTATCGAAATTAATTAATTATTTTAATGTTTTATAAATTATTTAAATAAATATTTAATTATTTATTAATTAAATAAATAAGTTAGATAGACCTACGACGACGACAAATCGTCGCCAAAGGCCTTTAGGCACGATTTTTTCCTTTTTGGCGGGATTTGGAGGGAACTTTTAATGTTTTTGTTAATTAATTAAAATAGTGTCGTCGCTAAAGGTGAAAGTCGTGGCCAAAGGGTCGTCGCTAAAGGCCTGTGTATGAAAAAGTCAAAAAGTTGATTTTTTTTGTCTTTTAGTGGGCCTTTAGGGACGATTTTTTGTCGTTGCTGTAGGTGTCGTCGGCAAAGGTCATTATTCTTGTAGTGGGAACATCGCCCCGAACAATCACGAGGATCATGACTTGCTTTACTTTGGATCCACAATAAGTCCTTGACATAAACCACACACTGTAGTCTCCCATCTTCTTAAGCTCCTCTTTAACCAAACAAACATTTAACTCAAATCCCTCGAGTTTATCCTTGCCAATCAACTTCCCAAAATCTAGGCCACTTTCCTTAAATTCAACCTCAAACGGTTGCGAAAAATTCGGTAATGCCAAGATAGGTGTTGCACACAAACTCTTCCGAATCAAATCAAGTTCCTTGGTAATAATATAAAGATTAGACCAATTTTTAAAAAATTTATCCATCCGACCCATCACTCTTTCAATCCAACCTGTATCTAAATTTTTGCAACCAATGAAAGCGCCTTATCTTCCTTTTCAATTACATGTTCCACATTTATTTCACGAGTCAATAAGTTGATAGTTGACTTTTTCTTCGGTGTAGTACTCATTAAACCAACCTCTTGAAAAGACATGGGCTTCAAACGATCTTCTTAGCTCCACTCTTCAATTCATATTCAGTACTCTTCCCTCTATGCATGACATCACGATCGAATAGCCACGAACGACCCAGTAATATGTGACACGCGTCCATAGGTATAATGTCACATAACACCTCATCAGCGTAGGATCCCAAAGTTAAACCACACACGTACATGTATGGATACCTTGATTTTATTCCCATCATCGAGCCAATGAAGTGCATACGGCCTAGGATGAACAATAATATCTAACCCCAACTTGCTCACCATCTCACTAGACGCTGCATTAGTGCAACTACCTTCGTTGATAATCAAGCTACACCATTTGTCTTTTACTTAACACTTGATGTTAAACAATTGATCCCGTTGATCAAAATCGGTAGTCACCCTTTTTGTTTGTAACAATCTAGGAACCAACGCCATATCCACATTAGGAGTTTCATAACTCTCCTCTTCTTCCTCGTCCCCATAATTATCAAGCACCGCTTTTTCTTTCCACTTATTGTGCTCCTCGAGCACGTCATCTATACATTCCACATCTTTTCTTAAAGTCACAACCCTCCTATTTGGACGCGCATTTTGATGGTGTCCAAAACCTTGAAATTTGAAGCATCGAGTTTTGGACAAATAGTTTTCCCGCGATGCACTAGGTGTTTTAGGAATAAATGGAGAAGATGAACCAACCGTATTACCCAATGGTGCGCTAGATAAACCAATTATATTATCCACTGGATTGGTAGTTTCAACAGTAAGATCGGATTTTGCTCCCTCTTTAGTTCTAGCATAATCGATACTAGAACTACTTCCATACTTCATCCTTCCCTGAGCTTCCATTTTCACACATAAATTACATAAAGTATCGAAATGTGAATAAGGATACAAATCAACAATATTAGCAATATTGTAATTCAAACCCCGCAAAAATCTCGACATCTTTTGCTCCTCGATCTCTTTTATCTCTCCCATCAATGATAAATTCTCGAATTCATCAATATATTCTCCGACACTCATCTTTCCTTGCTTGAATTACGCAATCATACGATAAGTATATATACAGTGTGTTGTCAGAACATACCTTTTACGAAGTTTCCTTTTCAATGAATCCCATGAATTGATCTTTCCCCTACCGTCACACACTCTTTTGTTCTTCACACCTTCATACCATAACGAAGCGCTTTTTCCCAGTTGAAGAATACCGTATTTACGTCGCTTTTCATCATTCAACTTCTTAAAATCAAACATTCGTTCGATTTTTCTTTCCCATTCAAGATAAACTTCTTGATCGTTTCACCCGTAAATTCCTGCAATTAATTAACCTTGAATCCTTTGGTTTCTCTATTCTCACCATGCCTTAGTTGCCGTTGAAACCCTTCTTGTATATTGGGAATAGCATCTCGAAGACTTGTCAAAAATTCCGGATCCTCCCAATTCATCTCTATAATCGATTTTGAACTCTTTTTTTATCTTGTTTTTTTTTTTACCCCAAAAATGAAGAACAGGAAGAAGATCAAGAGCCAATCTTGGCTCTCATACCACTTATGATACGTATTTGCAGCGGAAAATCGAACCAATTGGCAATTATGATTCAAATTGATACGAAATAAGAACATTAATATTGTATTAATTGATTTAGACTTATAAATCAATCAACGAAAGATAACACAATCATGACCTATTGATTTGCTATCGAATCAAACTAGATAACGCGATCTATTGTTGAAACAAAGACGAATTGAAGCATCAATTCAAAGAAAAAGGTTAAAACCTTATTAATAATCAAAATCAAGAGTTATAGAATGAATAAAAGCGTTTACATTATATTGGAAAAGGAACTAAACCCTAAAACACAAAAAGGAAAGTCTAAAAGTCGGTTTTTGACCCGAAAACCAGCTAATGCGCCGCAGTGCTTTGTGGTGCGCCGCAACGGGGAAGTTTCTAGATCCAAAAGTGTAGCTCGACATCCACTGCGTCGCAGTCATGCTTGAGTGGGTCGCATTTAACCCTCAGTGGGTTTTTATGTTGTTGTTTGGCTCCCGAATGCGTAGCAATGATATCCCTATGCGTAGCAATGAGCTCCAAAGTGCATTTTTTAGTTCAACAACTACCCAAAGTCACCAAACAAATCCCCCTAACCATGGTTTCTTCCAAAGCTTCATTCCTAATCAATAATACCAAGTCTCGACCAACCGAAACCGTATCATAAGCCATATTTTTTTTTATAAAGATTTGGTTTCTTACAAGGATTTTCGTAACTTGATTATGATTCATAAAATATTTTTTAAACATAAATTTAAAAACAAGTTTCAAATACATAGTTGTTATTCTAGAAAAATTGATAATTTAGTTGCTATTTTGTAACCTTTACCCCTTTATAATCTACTTTATTTGAGGTCATGACTAATAAGCACTTGGAATACAAAACATCTATCAGATTCGATTCAGAATATATAGCTTCATCTTCTTATGTCTTAAGTTTTCAAAATAACAACTTCGAATTTTCTACGTTTAATTACTTTGACTTTAAGTAGGACTGTTCACGACATTACCAACTATAAGCTATTCAATTTAAAATTATTCCTTCATAATTAGTTAAAGATGTATTCATGATGATGTATTACACAAATGCTGACTTATATACTACAATGATAAACACTATTACAATGTGCAATTGTATAAGTACAAACCTATCATGCTTAGTTACAAACCTAAACTTATCGAAGGTATCACTTTCACAAACAACACGCCACTTTTTTTTTAGCATAACTACCATCACGATGTCACACTGTTACTACGTATATGTTTAGGTAATTAGGTTATGTTAACATAAGTTTAAAATATAATCACTAATATTCATATCACATAAATAGCTTGAAAAACATCGATCCAACTGATATTAAAAAAAAAACTATTATGTCTTTCCAAATGAAAAAAAACTTGGAAGTTGGCGAAATTTGAAAATTAAGGATGTGACATGCGAGAAACGATCATAACCTATTTTTTTCTTTTTTTTTAATGATGTAAGGATTTTCGTTTTGTTTTACTATTATACAAAATGTCCAAATTTCTTCAAACACATTTAATTCTCTACTAAAAAAAAATTCAATATGTAGAAAGAAAAGAGAAAAAAAGAATTCATATTTCGTATTTCTAAAATAAACAACAATAGGAGAAGATCCAAGACCTTATCAATTGTTCGATAATTCATGAATGATTGTGTGTAGTTTAAATATTCATGTCTACATTATATATGTTTTAATTTTATATTTAAATGTAACTAATATTAAAAATAGATATAGATTTATTCTACTTGTACACAAATAATAATTATTTATTGTAAGTTGACGAGGCAACATACACCTGTTAAAATGGATAATGTGTATAACAAGGATGGTGAATCGCGCTTTGCTGCGAACATCCGAAACATAAAATAACATGAAACCTGACACTCAACAGTATTAAATGTTGTTAGATTAATTACATATATTACATATAGAAGTTGCATTTTTAAGTTTTTTTTATCAAAGACATAATAATGTAAAATAAAAAATACCAACTTAAAGACATACTTAAAATAATATTGAGTGTCAATCTATACTTGCCATATCGGAGTTTGCTTTGATAAAAAGAAAAAGAAAAAAAAATATATCAACTACATATTAAAAATAAAATATAATAACGTCCGGGGCAACTAACCCCAATTCATAGTTTCCTCCCATAGAAATGGATTTGTGGTCACCTTAACTAACCTAAAATTTATCTATTTCGTTAAAAAAAAAGAGAGAGAAGTTAAAAAAAATAAAATAAAAAAAAAGAGGGGGTCGGGCCGGAACTACCCAAGAGACAACAACAAAAATAAGAAAATGACAGATGCAGGGGTCGAACCCGGGTCTCCATGCTATATTGGGGAGCCTCATCCATTCCACCAAGAAGGTGTTTTTTTTAATGTATTTTATTAAAAATGTTATTTAATTCGAAAAAGAGAAGAAAGTTGCAGCTATTGTTGACTTCTTTTTACTTTGAATTAGTATTTTAATATATTTTTTTGATTGAAAACGGCAAAGTTTTGCCAGAAACGACATTCATTTTGGTAAATGTATAGTATAGTAATGTTATATTATTATTTTAATGGTGAAAACGGCAATATTCGTGAAGAAAACGGCAAAATGAGTTTGATGAATGTTCTATATAGTAATATTATTGCTCTGATGTTTATTATTATTATTATTATTACTATTATTATTATTGTTATTATTATACTATAGATTAAAAGTGGTAAACTCATATGAGTTCGTGCCGTTTTTTATTTTTTAATCTCTTTGGGCTAAACCTTACTTATTATTAATATATTATATGTTTGATAAAATAAGCTAAAAAGAATTATGTAAGTAAATATTTTATTTAATTGTATAATGAAGAAAATATAAAATCTGAAATCAAATTAAAAAGATATAAACGAAATAATGATAGATATTTAAAAGAGCCGAGAAAAATAAAAAGGTTAAGAAAGTAAAAAGTAAAAAAAAAAAAAAAAAGCAGGGGCTATTTTGTAATATTTAAAAATTGAAGTGTAGGGTCTATTTGGTTTTTCTAAAACTTTAATTAACGAAAAAGTGACATGGATGGTAGTCGAACCGAGGTGGCGTGGATGGGGGAGCTACTACATGTTGCTTTTTATTCTAATTTTGGTTACACAATATATATATATATAAAAAAAAATTTATATATATATATTTTTCAATATATATATATATATATATATATATATATATATATATATATATATATATATATATATATATATATATATATATATTGGGGTTCAAAAGGGATACCTAATTTTCTAAAGATCTAGGGATCCACTTTTTAACCACCCATTTTTTCTTATATCTTTGTTTTTTTTCTTTTACCTTTTTTCTAATTTCTTTTTTTACTTTTTTCTTTTACCTTTTTATTTACTTTTTTTTTTGTTTTCTTCCGAAAATCACATTTGATTTTCAAGCTTACTTTTAAAAATCAAATGTGATTTTCAATCTACAAATCTTTTATGGGTAAAATCAAATGTGATTTTTAACCTACAAACTATTTTGCTTATAAAATCACATGTGATTTTCGAGAAACAAATATTTCAAGTGTGACTTTAAAATTTATAAATTTTGGTTTTTGAAAATTACATGTGATTTTCCAAAAAAAAAAATTCACGTGTGATTTTAAAATTTATAAATTTTGGTTTTTGAAAATTATATGTGATTTCAATTTTTTACAAAAAAATCACATGTGATTTTGAAAAAAAAAAGTTAAGTAAAACATAGCAAAAAAAACACCAAATTAAAAAACGAAAAAAAAAAAAAAAAAAAAAAAAAAAAATATTAAGGGGAAAACGTGTGGCTGAAAAGTGGATCCCTGGATTCCTAGCAAATTGAGAATCTCATTTGAACCTCACCCTATATATATATATATATATATATATATATATATATATATATATATATATATATATATATATATATATATATATATATATATATATATATATATATATATATATATATATATATATATATATATATATATATTGTTTGAGCAAATAGTAGCAGGCGCAGTAACTTGGGTGTTT
Source organism: Senecio squalidus (assembly GCA_910822075.1). Classification (NCBI taxonomy): domain Eukaryota; kingdom Viridiplantae; phylum Streptophyta; class Magnoliopsida; order Asterales; family Asteraceae; genus Senecio; species Senecio squalidus. The sequence goes on along the minus strand of CAJVGC010000582.1, from coordinate 35,265,981 downwards.
GGGATTCAACCCCTTGACCTCCTGCTTAGCAGTGCAAACCTATCAAGCTCTTGGCGAGCCTAAGGTGGTCAAGTGGTTGGTTGAAGAAGATGATCGGGATATGTTTACTGCGGGAAGTGTATGAATACTCCAGCCAGGTACTGTGTGTAAGTTGGATGGGAATGGAGAAGAAGATGAAGATGGCCTCCAAAACCTGAAGTGTGGAGTATTTATACCCAACACTACCAGGTATCAACAACGTATGGCAATGATGACCATTTATGGCTCATCAATAGGATTCCAACGGATATTAACGTCTATATCATTATATAACTTTATTAATGCTCTGACGGTTACACTCAAGGATTAGGCTTGAGTGTCTGACTGGTAGGATGTCAGGAGTATGATACTATGAGATGAATCCCAAGGCATGAGTGTTGGTTTGGAGGAATACGGTACTTATTAGATACAAGGTATAAGTATTGGCTCTGGAATGCCGGGCCAAAAACATTAGTGACAGCCTAGGCGTAAGTGCTACCAAGTGCCGAACATCGGACCACGAGTGCCGGACGCCGGGCTATGAGTGCCGGACGCCGGGTCATGGTGTCGGGACTAAACTCCCGTACACGGGGCCGAATTCCCGGACGCGGGGCCGAGGCTCGGGTGCCGGGGCCAAATTCCCGGACACGGGGTTGGGTTCCCGGACACAGGGCCATTTTGCCCGGACATGGGGCCTGGTCTCGGACACGGGGTCATTGTGCCGGGACACGGGGGCTGGTTCCCGGACACGGGGCCTGGTTCCCGGGACACGGGGCCTGGTTCCCGGACACGGGGCCTGGTTCCCGGGACACGGGGCCTGGTTCCCGGGACACGGGGCCTGGTTCCCGGACACGGGGCCTGGTTCCCGGACACGGGGCCTGGTTCCCGGACACGGGGACTGGTTCCCGGACACGGGGACTGGTTCCCGGGACACGGGGACTGGTTCCCGGACACGAGGACTGGTTCCCGGGACACGGGGCCTGGTTCCCGGACACGGGGCCTGGTTCCCGGACACGGGGCCTGGTTCCCGGGACACGGGGCCTGGTTCCCGGACACGGGGCCTGGTTCCCGGACACGGGGCTTGGTTCCCGGGACACGGGGCCTTTTTACCCGGACACGGGGCCTGGTGCCGGAGCCATTTTACCCGGACACGGGGCCGGGTGCCGGGGCCATTTTACCCGGACACGGGGTCAAGGGCCAAGTGTCCGGACGCGGAGCCTTGTGTCCGGACGCCGGGACGAAATGTCCGGATGCAGGAACCAAGTGTCCGGACGCCGGAGCCTTGTGTCCGGACGCCGGGACGAAATGTCCGGATGCAGGAACCAAATGTCCGGACGGCCGGGACGAAATGTCCGGATGCTGGGGCCAAGTGTCCGGACGCCGGAGCCTAGGGCCGGAGCTAGGAGATAGCAGACAACCTTTTGTAAGTCAGGTTATGTGTTTAGGGGGTTAATGGGCTATGTGTATGAGCCATTCCCTACTAACACTATCATGCCCCCCAGTTAGGTTTTAAAATGGTTTTTTTGAAACCTAACTTTTTTTGTTCTTATTATCTCTTCCGCCTATTCTTTGGCCATGCCTTTCTTGGCCGCTTGAGGTTGCCTTGAGTAGTTCTGGCCGAGGCCATTTCCAATGTGTCTTTCAAAAATAATGTTTTATTGGGGGATCAAGCCAATAACACATATTTAACCTGTTATCTTGGATGTTATGTCACACCATCTTGGGTGTGCGTAAGAGTAAGTATTCTGAGTTGTGTCTATAACAATCATTTGAGTACCTATGGTTCTTTTGTATGCCGATGACATAGCTAGATGTTGGCATCTCATGTATATTTCATATCGTGCCGATGACACTTTTGTTGGTTAACCTTCAATTTGTTTTACTCGCGAGTGATGTCGTTTCCCAATGAGAAGTGCTTGCCTTTTCCCGGTAGGTAAAAAGACGAGTATGTGATTGCATGTTTGGCGTAGATTTAAGATGTCTATATGTGCCTTTTGCTAAATTTCCCTCCAAACGTAGTTTGGGGTGGTGCATCGGGTTTGTTGCCTTGTGGGATACATAGATCAGACCACTTTGTATTTTGAGGTGCATTGCTGTGAATGACTCTTTGAAGAGCGTTTTCTTATGGTTGGCCAAATCCCTGATGAGTGAGTTGGCCAAATACCAAGGTTTGCCAGATTTCCCAGATATCCAGACTTGGCTAGTTGTTGATGGTCAAGGTGTACATGTTGCAGAGACATCCAGACTGGCCGACTGTTCTTGCTTTTTTTTTTTTTTTTGAAACAACTGTTGGCTAGGCACATCATGACGGGTGTTGTGGTTGCAAGTGCTGACAATCAGCAATAGTATGTAAATATTAAATGTAGCACCTCCTTAGATTCATTGCATTCCATGTCCTGGGTAATGGTTGTCCATCTAAATCAGACAGGGTGTAGGAGCCAGTTCCATGTGCTTCAAGGACACGATATGGGCCTTCCCATGTGGGACCCAACTTGCCCAAGTTTTCGGTCCTGCTAGCTTCATTTTTCCGCCATACGAGATCTCCCACTTTAAAAGATGTGTGTCGGACTCTTTGGTTATAATACTTAGCCATCTGTCTATGGCTTTCTGCTTGTCGGATGAGAGATATTTCTCTTCGCTCCTCGATGATATTCAAGTTCTCTCTTAGGGCTTCTTCATTTAGCTCCGGATTGAAATGAAGAGTCCGGTGAGTAGGGATTGTAAGTTCTGGTGGGATAACTGCCTCAGTGCCATAGACTAGGCTGAAAGGGGTTTCAGATGTAGTTCTGCCGGGGGAAGTTCTATGTGCCCAAAGAATGCCTGGGATTTCGTCTACCCATGCCTTTGCATATTTTCCCAATCTGGCCTTAATTCCCTTGACGATTGCTTTGTTCATGACTTCAACCTGACCATTAGCTTGTGGGTGTGCCACAGAGGTGAATCGTTGTTGGATATCCATATTCTGACACCAAGTCTTAAATGGATTATCTGAAAATTGTTTTCCATTATCACTGACTATGACGTGTGGAACTCCAAAGCGACATACTATTTGTTCCCAAACGAAGCTTATCATTCGAGGCCCGGTGATAGTTGCCAAGGGCTTAGCTTCAATCCATTTTGTGAAATATTCCACAGCCACTAAAAGGTATTTAACATTGCCTACCCCAGGGGGGAATGGTCCGACAATGTCGATTCCCCATTTGTAAAATGGCCATGCGCTAGTCACTGGAATGAGGTCCTGCTTTGGCATTTTTGAGACTGACGCATGTTTTTGGCATGATTCACATTTTTCAATTTCTTCCTTTGCATCTCTGTGCATGGATGGCCAGAAGTATCCAAGTCTCATGACCTTAGTGGTTACCGAACGAGGGCCTGCATGCATGCCACAACTTCCACCATGTACATCCTGAATTAGATCCTTTGCTTGTGTTGGGCCGACACATCTTAGATGTGGACCCAAAAAAGACTTCCTAAACAGGTAGTTGTCTATGAGGAGATACATTGGTGCCTTCATTCTGATTTTCCTTGCTAGTTTTTTGTCTTCCGGGAGTTGTCCATTCTGAAGGAAGTTTTTTATTGGAGTCATCCAATAGTCTTCCTCCGTTACTGCGGCCACTTCCTTTGTTGGCACTATGGATTTCTCATTTAGGACTTCCACCAACAATTCTTTCTTGAGGTGGGCGAAGGAGGATGCTGCAAGTTTGCTCAATGCATCTGCTATTTTGTTACGGTTTCTTGGCACTTGCTCTATGGTAAATTTTGAGAAGTCCGAAATGATTTTTCTGGTTTCTTCCAAGTATTGTTGCATGGAAGTTTGATTTGCTTCATAGCTACCATTGATATGATTAGCTACCAACTGGGAGTCCACAAAAGCTTCTATATTTTGAACTCCCATCTTTCTGGCTATTCGTAGCCCTGATAAGAGAGCTTCATATTCGGCTTCATTGTTGGTTGCCGGGAAGTCAAACTTAAGGGCGTAGGTATACTCGTTTTTATCTGGATCTGTGAGTATGAGACCAGCTCCTGACCCTTCTAGGCTGGATGCGCCATCTGTGAAGAGGGTCCAAGGAGGGCTGTCTGTCACTAATGGATCCTTTGGTTCTTCCATTCCTTCGATTTCAGCCAGGAAATCTGCCAAGATTTGTCCTTTCATCGAGTTTCGAGGTTGGAAAGAAATTTCATGTTCTCCCAGTTCAATTGCCCATTTTGCTAATCGTCCCGACACTTCTGGTTTACCCAATATTTGTTTGATTGGTTTGTCTGTTAGCACTTGGATGGGATGTCCTTGAAAATATCTCCTCAAACGTCTAGACGCATGAACCAAAGAGAGTGCCAATTTTTCCAAACATGGATAATTAACCTCTGGGCCTTTCAGTGCCCTACTGATGAAATAGATTGGCATTTGTGAGTCGCCCCTTTGGGCTACTAGAACTGCGCTTACACATTCCTTGGAAGCAGCCAAGTATATAGTTAGTGTCTCCCCGGCTATTGGAGCCGTGAGTGTTGGGAGATTGGCCATGAATTTCTTCATTTCTTGAAATGCCACTTCTGCTTCTTCAGACCATGAGAAGTCTTTTTTCCGAATGCATCCCTTTAAGGTATTAAAGAAAGGGAGGGATCGATCTGCGGCTTTGGACAAGAAACGGCTAAGTGCTGCTAGCTTGCCATTTAGGCTTTGGACTTGCTTTTTGGTGGAAGGAGATGGCATGTCAATGACTGCCTGAACCTTCTTAGGATTGACTTTGATGCCATTAGGTGTAACAATATGTCCCAAGAATTTTCCTTCCTCCATGCCAAAACTACACTTGGATGGATTAAGCTTCATGTTAATATTACGTAATGTTTGGAAAGTTTCCAGGATATCAGCCAACATGATGTCTTCCGTATTGCTTTTGATAACTATGTCATCTACATAGGCTTCTATGTTCCTTCCCACTTGATTTTTGAAAGTTTCATCTATTAGACGTTGATAGGTTGCTCCAGCGTTTTTCAAGCCAAATGGCATTTTTTGGAAACAAAATATGCCTTGGTCTGTGTGAAAAGCTGTTTTGTCCTCATCACCTTTTTTCATACAAATTTGGTGATAACCTTTATATGCATCTAAAAAGCATTTGAGTCTAAATCTATCTAAGGATTCCACTTTCCAATCGATTTCTGGTAAAGGATAGTTTTCCTTTGACAAGCTTTGTTAATGTCTTTGAAATCAACGCATAATCTCCAAGAACCATCTCCATTCTTTACCATAACTGGATTAGCAATCCAAGTTTGGTATTTTACCTCTCTGACAATCCCTGCTTCGACCATTTTGTTTACTTGGTCACATGCAGATTTACTACGATCCGAGGCCATGCCTCGTTTTTTCTGTCGGATTGGCACAATATTGGGATTCGCGTTTAGGGAATGCTCTGCTAGTTCCCTTGGGACACCAGTCATGTCTGATGTCTGCCATGCAAAGACATCAAGGTTTGATTCTAATAACGCTATGAGTTTAGTATTTGTCTGTGTTGGGAGTTGTGAACCAATGGTCACTGGTTGTTCAGGGAAATGTTTATTAATAATAACTTTTTGTTCTGGACCATCAATGATATCCATTGCCGGATCACTTTTGGGACCCTCTACCAGTTTTGGTTTCTCTGCCTGTTTGCACTCTTTAGGCCATGACGTTCTAGCCCTGACTGTGGCTATGCCAGCTGGGGTAGGGAACTTTATCATGCCATGAATGGTGGATGGAATTGCTCCAAATTTTTGTAATGCAGGCCTGCCCAGTAGGACATTGTAGGCCGATGGTGCCTCAATGATTGCAAAATTAATCATTTCTAACCTATAGTGTGGATATTCTCCTAACATCATGTTTATTGCTACCTCTCCGATTGGCCAATGCGTCTCCCCTGAAAACCCCACTAGAGGGAATTGTGTTGGACGCTTTGAATTTTGTACTTTTTCAGGGAGCTGCCTAAAACAGTGGGCATAAATAATGTCCATTGAGCTCCCTGTATCAACATATGCCTTGCTCACTTCATAGTTGGCTAACCGGATTTGTATTACTACAGGGTTGATGGAAGGAGTTTCAATTGGTGGGAAGCAAATAGGCTCCATCACCCAATCCTGAAGGACTGATGCCTTCCTTTTGCGAGATGTAGTTTCTTCCTGCGCCATGTATATGTAATTAGGTGGGGTGGTGGATGGGGTATTGGTGGTTGTCTTTGGCTTAAGTGAACCGATTTGTGATGAGGAATTTCCTTCCATGGAGAAGAAAAAATGGTGGTGAAACTAAGAAATGAAATGAAAAAAGATAGAAATGAAATGAGACACCGTTGCTAAAACGTGTCCCACGGATGGCGCCAATGTTTGAGCAAATAGTAGCAGGCTCAGTAACTTGGGTGTTTGGGATTCAACCCCTTGACCTCCTGCTTAGCAGTGCAAACCTATCAAGCTCTTGGCGAGCCTAAGGTGGTCAAGTGGTTGGTTGAAGAAGATGATCGGGATATGTTTACTGCGGGAAGTGTATGAATACTCCAGCCAGGTACTGTGTGTAAGTTGGATGGGAATGGAGAAGAAGATGAAGATGGCCTCCAAAACCTGAAGTGTGGAGTATTTATACCCAACACTACCAGGTATCAACAACGTATGGCAATGATGACCATTTATGGCTCATCAATAGGATTCCAACGGATATTAACGTCTATATCATTATATAACTTTATTAATGCTCTGACGGTTACACTCAAGGATTAGGCTTGAGTGTCTGACTGGTAGGATGTCAGGAGTATGATACTATGAGATGAATCCCAAGGCATGAGTGTTGGTTTGGAGGAATACGGTACTTATTAGATACAAGGTATAAGTATTGGCTCTGGAATGCCGGGCCAAAAACATTAGTGACAGCCTAGGCGTAAGTGCTACCAAGTGCCGAACATCGGACCACGAGTGCCGGACGCCGGGCTATGAGTGCCGGACGCCGGGTCATGGTGTCGGGACTAAACTCCCGGACACGGGGCCGAATTCCCGGACGCGGGGCCGAGGCTCGGGTGCCCGGGCCAAATTCGCGGACACGGGGTTGGGTTCCCGGACACGGGGCCATTTTGCCCGGACATGGGGCCTGGTCTCGGACACGGGGTCATTGTGCCGGGACACGGGGTCTGGTTCCCGGACACGGGGCTTGGTTCCCGGGACACGGGGCCTGGTTCCCGGACACGGGGCTTGGTTCCCGGGACACGGGGCCTGGTTCCCGGACACGGGGCCTGGTTCCCGGGACACGGGGCCTGGTTCCCGGACACGGGGCTTGGTTCCCGGGACACGGGGCCTTTTTACCCGGACACGGGGCCTGGTGCCGGGGCCATTTTACCCGGACACGGGGCCGGGTGCCGGGGCCATTTTACCCGGACACGGGGCCTGGTGCCGGGGCCATTTTACCCGGACACGGGGTCAAGGTCCAAGTGTCCGGACGCGGAGCCTTGTGTCCGGACGCCGGGACGAAATGTCCGGATGCAGGAACCAAGTGTCCGGACGCCGAAGCCTTGTGTCCGGACGCCGGGACGAAATGTCCGGATGCAGGAACCAAATGTCCGGACGGCCGGGACGAAATGTCCGGATGCTGGGGCCAAGTGTCCGGACGCCGGAGCCTAGGGCCGGAGCTAGGAGATAGCAGGCAACCTTTTGTAAGTCAGGTTATGTGTTTAGGGGGTTAATGGGCTATGTGTATGAGCCATTCCCTACTAACACTATCATATATATATATATATATATATATATATATATATATATATATATATATATATATATATATATATATATATATATATATATATATATATATATATATATATATATATATATATATATATATATATATATATATATATATATCATATATCATATAATTTTTGTAGCCCTATATTTTTGACTTTTAGAATTTGCAAAGGGGTTATATTATTATTTTAAGAGTTAATTACATAATTGGTCCCTGTGTTTGTTCCAAAACAAAGGGTCCAGTCCCTGGGTCACAATTCGTTCGGGTCCAGTCCCTGGAGCCTATCTTTGGTTGCACGTTTGGTCCCTCTTCCTAACGTTCGTTTATTTTGGTCGTTAAGTGAGTCACGTGCTTCTCACGTGAGGGGTATTATAGACATTCTCTTTTTTTACAGGGACCAGTTATGTACCTTAGGAATTTTATATTTTAATTTGTTACTTTTTCACCCCAAACCACCGCCACCCATTTCATCTCTCTCTTCTTCTTTCACACCAAACCACCGCCACCCACCCTCCCTTTCCATTGTTTATGCACTTATTTGACGAACTCTGATACTTTTTCTCCTTAAATTAGTTAAGGTTTAATTTTACTTGAATTTGTAGCAATTGATTTTGATTATTATGATTATTATTATTATTATTATTATTGTTTTTATTTTTTTTTTTTTTTTAAGAATTAGCTTGATTTTGAACTATTTGAATTGGTCATTGATAGTCATCGATGTTCAACGAGTAATTAATGGCGATTTTTAAGGTTGATTTTGATTTTGATTTGATTTTGTGTTTACTGTAAATGTAAATTTTGATTGTTGTAGGAGTTAGTTTCATATTTTGATCAATAATATCGAAATGATATGGATTTCGATATTTATGTTTATTAGTAGTAATAACTTTTATTCATTTTCATGTACTAATTATGTGACCTCTGTTTTTGAAAAGGAATTAGGAATCGAATCGAATCGATATCGATATTTATATTGATTAGTTTGTGAACTGTGTTTTTTTCAGGTTTTGTTGGAAGATGGTTGGAGTTGTTGAAATGAGTTTGTGGCATTTGTGTTGCTTGTAAATCTGTAAGTTCGATTTTGTGATTTGTTTTTATGTTCTTAGTGAATTGGCGTTAATTGCGTTTACTTAGCGTATATATGTTAGCTGAAACCGTAGATAATAGGTATATGTGTAGTTGTGAAGCTATTTTCGACTTAAGAAAATAAGTTTACATATAAAACGTTCTGTTTTTGATGAATGCAGATCTGAAAAGTTAAATCTGATTTACAAGCGTTTTTGAAATCCGGTGATGAAATCGGAAGGGAGCGGCGGAGAGAGTTTTGATGTGGCGGCGGTGGTGGTTGGGAAGGGGAGAAAGAACGGATTAAATTTCCTCTTTTTGTGGTGGTGGTGGTTAGGGAAGGTGGGTGGCGGTGGTTTGGTGTGAAAGAATGAGAGAGAGATGAAATGGGTGGCGGTGGTTTGGTGTGAAAAAGTAACAAATTAAAATATAAAATTCCTAAGGTACATAACTGGTCCCTGTAAAAAAGAGAATGTCTATAATACCCCTCACGTGAGAAGCACGTGACTCACTTAACGAACAAAATAAACAAACGTTAGGAAGAGGGACCAAACGTGCAACCAAAGATAAGCTCCAGGGACTGGACCCGAACGAATTGTGACCCAGGGACTGGACCCGTTGTTTTGGAACAAACACAGGGACCAATTATGTAATTAACTCTTGTTTTAATGTTAAAAACAACAATATTCGTGAAGGAAACGGCAAAATGAGTTTGATGAATGTTCTATATAGTAATAACTAAGAAAATTGTCCTCACGTTGTGTTGGGAAAAAATATATGTTTTTGTATACATAATTGAAATTTATAAACTTTTTCTAATAAAATAAATATGAAAATAATTTATTAAAAAAAAATAAATAAATAAAAGATATTCTGTATTATATAATTTATTAGTAAAAAAAATAAAAATAAAAGAAATTCTGTATTTTGTTAGTATATAATGTTAAGATATGAAAACATTATATGAAGTCTAGTTATTTAAAAAATAATAGTATGGGTATTCTATCAAAATTAACCTTTTAATTATTTGAAAAGTAATTGTATATACTTAGTTTAATTTCATAATATTATGATATTATTCATAAAAGAAAAATAAAATAAAATGTTAGATTGTTTAAAAAGAAACTTAAAAATAAATAAATGTCACTAACTAGATTATATCTTCCCCGCGTTGTAGAAATCAAATAAAAATAAATATGTTAACTTTATACAATTCATTCTGTAAAAAAACGAAAAATATTAACGTTACAACTTTATTTAATAATGTAATACAAAAAAGAAAAAATTGAAGCGGGCAGGTGGCTGCTCCCACTACTACACTGTTTCTAACATCGTTTTTAAAGGTTGTCAAATGTTACGATAAGTATACATCTTATTATATAGCGTAATCCAAAAAGGTTGTGCGAAAATAAAAGCTAAAAAGAAAAAAGAAGAAAAAAGTTGAAGTAGGCAAAAAGAAAAGACTCAAACCAAAAATAAATAACCAATCGATAGATATACATCTTATTTCAAAGCGTAATCTAAAAAGGTGGTTCGAAAATAAAAGTTAAAGAAATTTTTTTTTGAAACAAACAGGCAAGCTGAGAACATACAACGAAACTTTTGCACTGTTTATTACGTCACTTTCAAAGTTTATCAAATGTTTTAATTATATAATAGATAATATAATATACAATATATAATATAATATATAATGCGATATCCAAGATTTAAAACATGTTTGATATATAGTACAAGAAAACGTAGACACCCTATAGACTCAAAGCCCATATGTTACACTTGGGTCACATCTAATATTTCTTCGTACTACGAGCAACGAAATTGTAAAAACTAGAACTTGATAACAAGATATATGTTTTTGTATACATAATTGAAATTTATAAAATCTTTCTAATAAAATAAATATGAAAATAATTTATTAGTAAAAAAAATAAAAATAAAAGAAATTCTGTATTATATAATTTATTAGTAAAAAAAGTAGAAATAAAAGAAATTCTGTATTTTGTTAGTATATAATGTTAGATATGAAAACATTATATGAAGTCTAGTTATTTAAAAAACAATAGTATGGGTACTCTATCAAAATTAACCTTTTAGTTATTTGAAAAGTAATTGTATATACTTAGTTTAATTTAATAATATCATGATATTATTCATAAAGAAAAATAAAATAAAATGTTAGATTGTTTAAAAAAAAAACTTAAAAATAAATAAATGTCACTAACTAGATTATTTCTTCCCCGCGTTGTAGAAATCAAATAAAAATAAATATGTTAACTTTATACAATTCATTCTGTTAAAAAAACAAAAATATTAACGTTACAACTTTATTTAATAATATAATACAAAAAAGAAAAAATTGAAGCGGGCAGGTGGCTTCTCCCACTACTACACTGTTTCTAACGTCGTTTCAAAGGTTGTCAAATGTTACGATAGGTATACATCTTATTACATAATGTAATCCAAAAAGGATGTGCGAAAATAAAAGCTAAAAAGAAAAATGAAGAAAAAAGTTGAAGTAGGCAAAAAAAAAAGACTCAAACCAAAAATAAATAACCAATCGTTAGATATACATTTTATTTCAAAGCGTAATCTAAAAAGGTTGTTCGAAAATAAAAGTTAAAGAATTTTTTTTTTTAAACAAACAGGCAAGCTGCTGAGAACATACAACGAAACTTCTGTACTGTTTATTACGTCACTTTCAAAGGTTTTCAAAGGTTATCAAATGTTTTAAATATATAATAGATAATATAATATATAATATATAATATAATATATAATGCGATATCCAAGATTTAAAACATGTTTGATATATAGTACATGAAAACGTCGACACCCTATAGACTCAAAGGCAATATGTTACACTTGGGTCACATCTAATATTTCTTCGTACTACGTGCGACGAAATTGTAAAAACTAGAACTTGATAATAAAATTGTATTATGATATATATATATATATATATATATATATATATATATATATATATATATATATATATATATATATATATATATATATATATATATACCACTAGGGCTTGTCTAAGTAGTTATAACATGATTCCTATCTGTGGGAGGTCTCGGGTTCGAGGCTCTCTCAGGGTGGGTAATTTACAGGCATAAGTTCCCTGCATTATGGGTTTGGTGGGCACAGGTCCCCTAGTGGTATATATATATTTATACCACTAGGGCTTGCCTAAGTAGTTATAACATGATGCCTATCTGTGGGAGGTCTCGGGTTTGAGGCTCTCTCAGGGTGGGTAATTTACACACACATGTCCCCTGCATGATGGGATTGGTGGGCATACAAATATATACCAGGGGCTAAGAGACACTTTCCAATAAACCTCTCTCTCTCTCTATATATATATATATATATATATATATATATATATATATATACTAGCGTATTGACCCGCGTAATACACAAATAGCTATATCGAAAATAATATAATGTTAAACAAAAACATAATCTATATATAATTATTAATAGAACCATTTATCGTCTAGAGAAAATTATTATTTTAGCAAATATTACGATGTTTCGTTTATACGTAAATGACTTTATCTCCAAAATTATGTATTTTGTTTCTTAGATGTTTCGTTTATACTTAAACTACTTTATCTCCAAATTTATGTCATTTGTTTGTAAGATGTTTCGTTTATACATACACGACTTTATGTTATTTATTTCTAAGAAATAAATGTGGAGTTAAATATGAGATTATTATTTATTCCTCAAAATATCATATCTATTGACGATTCTTGTAATGCAATTCGTGAATGTTGTCAAGATAGACTCGAAGTTAAGAAAAACAAACTAAGATAAATAAATATACACTTAACAGTCAATATATATGTTCATTAATTTTTTTTATGTTTCTTCGCAAAACATTCAAAAATCATTATATTTTTTTATACTAATAATTTGTATTTATATGAAGGAAAAATAAGTCTAATATTTTAAAGAGAGATATGTTTCGTATATTTTTAGATATAATTTAAAGTAGAATTGTTATATTATTTAAAGTAGAAAATTTAATTTGTTATTAGCATTGCATTAAATAAATGGTTAAATTAGTTAAAGTTAAAAGTTTAAAATGAAATTAGTAGTGATGACATCATCAAGATGATCTAATGGTCCAAATTAAAGTTTAATATTCATCTAATGACTATTACATTATCATTTGACATTTTAGGCCTCTATTTTATTATATATTAAGATAGATATATATATATATATATATATATATATATATATATATATATATATATATATATATAGGAACTGGATGGGGTAAGAACGGCCCAAAGTATAGGAACGGTAAGAACAGTTGCTGACCGTCCGATTAAGTGATGATCATCAGCAGTAACCTTACTACTGATCAGTAGTAACCTTACTACTGATCAGTAGTACCCTTCTACTGATCAGTTTTACCCTTCTACTGATCAGTTTTACCCTTCGACTGATCAGTTTTACCCTTCTACTGATCAGTAGTAAGGGTACTGATGATGATCATCACTTAATCGGACGGTCTGCAACTGTTCTTACCGTTCCTATATTTTGGGCTGTTCTTACCCGAACCTCACCCTATATATATATATATATATATATATATATATATATATATATATATATATATATATATATATATATATATATATATATATATATATATATATATATATATATATATATATATATATATATATGTATAGAGGTGGGTTCAAATAGGAACCACTAAATATTTGAGAACCATTAGGAACCAATATTCACCAGTGTATATACATATAATATTCACCAGTGTATATTTAATATGATATTCACCAGTGTATATACATATAATATTCACCAGTGTATATACATATAATATTCACCAGTGTATATATATATATATATATATATATATATATATATATATATATATATATATATATATATATATATACATATGCCTTATATACACTGGTGAATATCATATATATACACTGGTGAATATTGGTTCCTAATGGTTCCTAATTATTTGTATGGTTCTCATTTGAAACCAACTCTCTCTATATATATATATATATATATATATATATATATATATATATATATATATATATATATATATATATATATATATATATATATATATGTATATATATATATATATATATATATATATATATATATATATATATATATATATATATATATATATATATATATATATATATATATATATATATATACATATATACATATATACATATATATATATATAGAGTTGGTTTCATTTAAGAACCATGTAAATATTTAGGAACCATTAGGAACCAATATTCACCAGTGTATATATATGATATTCACCAGTGTATATTTAATATGATATTCACCAGTGTATATACATATAATATTCACCAGTGTATATACATATAATATTCACCAGTGTATATATATATATATACATATGCTTTATATACACTGGTGAATATCATATATATACACTGGTGAATATTGGTTCCTAATGGTTCCTAAATATTTAGTGGTTCCTAAATGAACCCACCTCTATATATATATATATATATATATATATATATATATATATATATATATATATATATATATATATATATACATATATACATATATACATATATATATATATATATATATATATATATATATATATATATATATATATATATATATATATATATATATATATATATATATATATATATATATATATATATATATATATATTTATGAGTTTCGATGGTTTTTTATTCGTTACCTCCGGCTATATATTAAGTATAACACTTTCTTATTTGGTCGCTCGTGTTATAATATGAATTTTGCGGTAACAATTTCAAGTTTGGCAATGTGAGGCATAAAAAGAGTTGCTATAATTTTTTCTCGTTCAACCATTTCCTCCATGGTAAAATATTTATATTTATTTAATACGATAGCTATTTAACTATAAAATGGTATAGGTAACAATACAAAGCAACGATATCTAATAAATTCAAGTCCAACCTTTAAACCCACTAATAATTATTTAGATTTATCATCTAATAATTTCTTGTTCGGTAATTCATGTTATGAAATGAATTAAGGAGTAATGTTTTTTTTTTTATTTTATTTCAGCCCTTTGAGCCAAAACAAAGTTATGGACTAATGGTTTTCTGTGTATCCTTTCATATCAAAAAAAGAATTACTTATATGCACTAACAAGTTTCTTGTAGTTTCGTGATAAATAAGTCGAGTGTAATAGCTTTTGGTTCGTGTGATGTTGCGGCAGTGAAAAGTTGTATTCGACAATTTACATTGTCTTAACGAATTCTAATATTTTCTTTTCGTCTCAAAATAAAGTAGAATTATGGGGCAACATTATTTATTCTGACCATTAACAAAATTACATCATCTGTTAGTTTATCCTTTGACCATTCAAGACATATAGGAAAATTTTATCTTTAGTCATTCAACCTATTTGGGTAATTCGACTTATTATACGCTATTAGCCCACTTGGTAAAATCATATATGTATAACAAAATATTAAGTAAAGATAATTACAAATATGTTTTTACGATTGACAAATAGGACATGTTTGATCTTCTTGATTTTGAAAGTACACCACACAAACATTATACTCTCAAGTTTTTAGTCCATTAGGATTAACTTATTTCAGTTAGTTTTATCAAATGACCATTTTACCATGCTTGTATTGAATTCTTATAATGAATACCTTTTAAAGATTATAGAGATGTCTGTTTATCCCTGCATTTTTTTTTATAACGTATGAAACATAATACAAAATCCTTTTTATAATATGAGTTTCTTGGTAGTTTGAGAAATAATTGTTAAATATTTACAAATACCTTTTGTTGGGAATAGAATATTCATAACATTGTATTTGTATTTGTTCTTAAGGGCATAATTGTAATAATTAGGAAGTCTTTGTAAAGTCCCCACAATCCTATATATAGAAGTGTGGGGTGTGATTAAGGAACTAATGGTGCTTAATGCTAAATCCACTTTCTCTCTCTAGATTAAGTTTCTCTCTCTAGACTGATGAGACCCAACTATTGGTATTAGAGCGGGGTGCTCGAAAACACTTCGTTCGACTAGAGATTATCCATTCGAATAGGATCACTCGAATAGAGTCATCCGAATAGCTAAATTCGACCAGATTTTCCACTTGTTCGAACAGATTTTTCACGTGTTCGACTGAGAATTCGACTAGGATTCATTCGAATAGCATAATTCGACCAGTTTTTTTTAACTAACACGAATAGGATCATTCGAATAGTTCAATTCGACCAGTTTTTTAACTAACACGAATAGGATCATTCGAATAGCTTTTTAACAAACACGAATAGGAAGTGTATCCGTGCTTGTTCATTTTGAAGTCGAATTTCTTATTCGTTTGAAGATAGGTTGATTCGAAAAGGAAGTTGGGACACGAACTTGATATTGACTTGACCGAACACGGTGATTTACACTAATACTACAAGGGTTAATCCAATCTTGAATTTTTTTTAAGTGTTGGTTCAAATGAGATTCCATCATACACGCATAGGTTGGTTCGAATGGGATTTGTGCATACACGAATAAGATAGTTCGACCAGTACTTCATCATACACGAATAGGTGTGATTCGACCAGTATTTCATCGTACACGAATAGGAGTGATTCGACTAAACCAATCGAACAAGAATAGGTGTTTACAACGAGCACAAAAGATCACGATCAGTTGAAAACGAGGGTTTCGGGACTTTAGCAAAAAAAAAAAAAACTGAAGTTTTGCGATTCCACGTTTTCACGTTAGAGTCTAAACTGAAAAATAAGAACTTTTTTAAAGAGAGCGAATTTTATTTTTTCCGACAGTTTTCGGATACTGGTTAAGCTTACGCGACGAATTTGACGAGATTTAAGCATCGGAAAAATACGAGATTTATATTTCCGGAATCGAAATTGAGAAGCGAATTCAACGTTGCTATTCTAAGATATTGATTCAATAAGTTTAGGGAAAAAAATTGTACAAGCGTGAGATACCACGGTTGAAGATTATTCGGATTTTTCGTCAAATTTTCAACATTGAGAATTTTTCTTCCAACTTTTAAGGGATTTTTGCCATCAAATTTGCATTATGAAGAAAGATTATTTAGGAAATATTGTGGATCTCACAATCGACAAAGATGAAGGGCTTACATTTTACTCTTCTCCGAATCAAGCTTGGACAAAAATAGAGGAGCTAGAGAAGTTTTGTGATGAAACGAAAAATCAACCGACTCCTTCTAATTGGGACAGTCATGTTAGAATGCGAAACGCTGCTACACGTGCACGAGAATTTTTGTCGACGATATCGAATTCCAACTTATCATCATGTCAGGACAACGTCGCAGAGGTATAATCTTTATCCTGTTCTACCCTTGATAAAAAGATCATTGAGTTGAAAAAGAAGTTGTAAACTAACACCGAATTGGTTTTAAGGTTTTCAAACGAAAAGGTTAATCTTTTAAATGAAAATTCTAAGCTTTCAAATGAAATTCAAAATTTGACATCTCAACTTCAAGCTTTAAACCTTACATATTCCGAACTCGAAGAGTTTAAAGAGTTAGCAACTTCTTGGAAGGGGAAATATGATCAAAGTGTGATTAGAATTCAAAATCTTACAAATGAACTTAACGAAATATTGGAGTTAATCAATGCACTTCAAAAACAATCAAAAACCATTAAGTTTGATGAGAGGAAATACAATCAAATTGTTTTATTGGAACTCGAGAATCTTAAGAAGTTTCGAATGAATGAAGGATGAAAAGAATGAATAAAAAGATGGATTTAAGCAATGAATTAGAAAATGAAAGAATGGAGAATATTCGTGCTAAAGATAATCTTATGCTTTTAAGAAAAGAAATTGAAGATTATAAAACGGAAATTACATCTTTAAAATCACAAGCTTATGAAGTTGAAAATCGAAATGAAAATTCAAAGCGAAATTGTTTGAGAGAACAAACGAATCAACTCATTTTTCCAAACAAACCGAAAGAATTCCGATTTTTCAATCCACAAGAAGCTTTGGGTCATGATAATCCAAAATATCTAAATAAAGCTATGTATCATGCTCCCGGTCTTTACGACACAAAATCCTTGGGAAAAGCAAATGTTACAATGGCTTTCATTAGATCATCAAAAGAAATTGAAGAACAAGAGGATGCAACACGACCACTTTTGAATAAAACACAATTATCTTTTGATTACAAATCATTATATGGGAGTTACAAAACTAGGAAAATTCCTCTTTCGGATGATACTTTCCAATTTATGATGAAAAGGAACTTCATTCCGATGATGTTTTGGAACAAGTTGTTTTTCAAAAAGTATACGTTCCAACTCTTATTTTAAAAAACCCAATTTTCGGAACTTGAACAAGAGTTGGAATGTCGAACTAACTACTTTGAGAATGAAAAACGAAACTTTTTAGAGAAAATTGCGTCTTTTGAAAAAGCATCACTTGATAAATATTCAACTTCAAATGACAAATCTTCAGATTCGAAAAAGGAAGTTAAAGTTCCATTGAATGTTTACAGCGGTAAATCTTCCAAAACATATTCAAAAGTGGTTTCTCCGAGTAATGATTCTTTCCGTTTATGAACTTTTACAACACCTTTGAAAACTTCGAGATTGAAATCCAAAATCATCTTAAGCAAACACGTTGAAAAGGATGCACTTTTTCCTCAAATGAACAAGAAGGAAACAAAATCTTTCACTTATTCAATACCCGAGTTATTTGAATTTGCACCATCACATTTTAAATATTCGGTGCAAAAAGTAAATAGTTTTGTTTCTAAACTTAAACAATGAAATTCAATGAATTCATTCGCATCAAATAAACAATTGTTTCCAAAAGTACCAAAATGTATCATATACGGTACACTCATCAAATGGATTTTTCCCAAGAACTCCTTCACCAACTCATAAACGGAAATGGATTCCAAAGTCTCCACAAATTTCAAAAACAAACACACCGATTTCAAAACTACCTCAAATGTGTGTTTATCGGAGAAATGGAATTCATATTCTTTGCACAAAATCAATAAAACTTATCAATGGTTTTCGAACAAAGCTAACCAAAAAGGACCCAAAATGCAATGGGTACCAAAGCAGTTTGTTTTGACTGTGCAGAAACGTAGGTTATCACAATGACTCCGGAACAACTCAGTTTCGGACTCGAACTTCATGGAGTGCTTACACGAGGTATCAAAATTACAAACTTAGTTTATCACTTGAGAGACGTAATATTTGGATGTGTTTAGTACCGGGTTTTTAAATCTCGACTAAAACTATCACTTTTGGGTATTATTATTTTATATGATATTTTGAGTTTGTTTAGGCTTTCAATTACTTCAAATTGAAACCCGTTCTAAAACCGGAAAATTACGAATTCATTTATCTGAATACAAGTTTAATATGATGAATGTGAATAGTAGCGGATTTTCAATTTCGACTAGAACTAACATATTCAAAGGATATTGTGTTTGATAGTATTTTCGTAATTAACAAGTGTTTTCATAATGACAAATCTTTTCAAAATTGTACACTAGCAAATTAGATTAATTGACTAGAACTAGATTCAATCGAAAAAGATGATTTAATAGCGGATTTTGAATCTCGACTAGAATTATTTCATCTTTTAGAGAAGATTTAGTAGCGGTTTTTCTTCTTTATCTAGTTTGCAAAACACTTGTTTGATCAAAAATGGAGAATCTACCTTTGAGGTGGAGTTCATAAAATCATTTTCCGAACTACCTCCTAAATCTTTCAAATGAGCTTCAACGAAACAATTTTTCAAATAAATATTTCAAAATGAAATATTCTTTCATGAACACATAAAAACGACTTCCCATAATCAAAAACATTTTTGTCATGAATATGTTGAGGGGGAGCGTCTTTTCGAAAATATTGCAGAATTCCAAGTCACTTTGGAAATGTTTTTCAAAATTTTCAAAAATGTTGATACACCTTGAGCGATTTTCAAAAACATATATTTTTCCTATAGTCCAACCACAGCCGGAGGGACTTAAACAACGAATCACTTTTGAATGTGAGGGTTCTTTAGGTCTAGGATTGGAGGTTAAAGGTGCAAAATCAACAAAAACATCGTTTTCAAAATGCCAAAATGAGGGTGGAGTTGAAAATTATGAGAGGTTGAGTGAGGAGTGTGTGATACGGCTAAAAGAATGAGAGACCGTTTCTTACCGATTAAATCGTCGGGTAGCCAAGTTTCTATTGAATTTCATGTGTTGACTTTCGATTTTGAAAAAGACATCATGGAGCTAGTGATGCAATGCACATATACCTCATCGCCACTCAAATTCTTCACAAGAATTTGTTTCAATATACACGGAAAAGTAGCACATTTATATCATATTCTCACACGGAGAATGTTGATATTGAAACAGGAGAAAACCAACTCCATTTCTCGACTTCGTTTCATGTACTTTTGAGTCTAGCGCCAAAACTTTAAACATTTTCTAGGACACGAACGGATTTTAAAATAGCATGTCTTTGTGACATAGCTCGGAACATTTGTAGTGATACCAACGATATTGGTATTACACAATGATCGAATGGAAATCCTACCAATGCTAACGCTTTTCCAACATTGAAAGTAGGTCTAAATGATCTCGTAGTTACTTTCCCATTTTTTCACGCCTATGGATACTATTTGAGCTTGTTGTCAAGAGTTTAAAGATCAATAAATCGGACCGATTATACGTTTACATGATGATTACAAAGAGCCATAATCATCATGAGGGGGAAGAACGTGTATCAAGGAGAAAAAATGTGCGTAAATGAAGAAATGTGAAGAACGTGGAACAAAAAGAAAGATAGGGCAAAAACGTGTCAATGAGGAATTGTGAAAACAGTAAACGTTCAAGAATAAATAGAAGTGAGAACATGACAAACATGCAAGTAAAGAAGAATGTTCATCATCAAGCTACGACGAAGTAACACATCAAATTTCAGATAGTTGATTACAAGTATGAGACGAGGGGGAGCTAAATGAAAAATCAAACCATCAAGGAATTTGGAAATGATTTCTCAATCAAAAGAAGCTTCAAACAACGAAATCCAATCAAGTTTCTACAAGTTGAACGATAAAGTCAAACTACTCAATTAAGGGGGAGCGTTCCACTTTATGGTTCAAACGATCAAAGGAAACGAATGTTATATTTACATCGGAATCAAGAAATCAAAGACTACAAGTCTACAATCGACATTTGTTTGAAATGAAAGATTCTTCAAGTCAACTTTCAAAGTGTGCTTTCCGCGATACAAAGATTTAAACGCCACTCTGATGAAATCTAAAGTTGAATTTGAAGATCACAAAGACAAAGGAGGAGATCATTAAGACTACCATCCAAGGTTCGCCACAAAGAGTTTTTGGATGATTAGGTTCTTAAGACTTCTTCAAAGAGCAAGACCTTCGAGAATACTTCATAAATGACATATTCAGTACAACATCAAGGTCAGCTTTCAAGAGAAAAGAAAATGATTCTTCAAGCAACTTATCTTTAGATACAAAAGTATCAAAGATTACTACAAACTACTCTGATGAAATCCAAAGTTGCGGTTGAAGATCAAATCAAGCATCTACGCGTTCAAGATAACAACAATGAAGATGCTTTAAGACAAAGACTTCATATTTTGAACAACTACAAATAAGGGGGAATTGTTAGGAATATAATATTCATAACATTGTATTTACATTTGTTCTTAAGGGCATAAGTGTAATAATTAGGAAGTCTTTGTAAAGTCCCCATGATCCTATATATAGGAGTGTGGGGTGTGATTAAGGAACTAATGGTGCTTAATGCTAAATCCA
Organism: Senecio squalidus; assembly: GCA_910822075.1. NCBI lineage: Eukaryota > Viridiplantae > Streptophyta > Magnoliopsida > Asterales > Asteraceae > Senecio > Senecio squalidus. Next base: position 35,244,268 of record CAJVGC010000582.1, on the reverse strand, counting down.
CTTTCTCTCTCTAGATTAAGTTTCTCTCTCTAGATTAAGTTTCTCTCTCTAGACTGATCAGACGCAACAACTTTATTATACAACATAAATAAAAAATAAATATATTGTTATCGTTTTATTATGTATTTGTATTGTATTTGTATTGAATTTTATCTGTATTGTATATCCACCTTTTAATTTTTTCACGAAAAACTATATAAATAATTATTAGAGATGATTATCAACTAAACTGCGTAATGAACACTAATACTTATTAAAGAATTAAAACTTAAAAAACCCGAAAACTTGTTTAATATCTTTAAACAAATATTTAAACATAATCCATCTACAAAAGCAACATAAACAACCATCAAAACAATTTCTAGTAAAACAAATATAAATAATATTGCTAATACTACAAATTACAAAAAATTTATCTTTTAAATAATGTAGCAAAAATATTATTAGTAGTTGTTCGGATTTTAATGTAATTATTTGAAAAATTAAAATGTTAAAACAATTTCTCTTCTTACTTATTAGTGTTAACCCCGTCAAAAAATCTGACTTGTTCATATATTGAAAAAAAAAATCAAATACCTAAAATTAATTCTGGATTCAAATATTAATTTTTTTTTTATAAAAATGAATATGTTAAATATATTTCTCCAAAAGTTAATTTACTATAAACATAGAATTCAAAAAACCTTATATGCATTATTACGTAATAAATCATAAAGATATCGAATTTAATGAGCAAATGGGTAAATAAGTAATTCAACTTTATCTACAACTTCTATGTATTTGAATTGAATAAGGGTAAATAAGTAATTTCAATTACTTAATGTGACAACCGTCAAAAATTCAGGTGACTCTCGTATTTTTCATGTCTTCGTAATGTCGTGCTATTGTTGATCGTACTTTATTGTGACTGTATTTGTGTCGGAACCGAAGTCGGAATCAACCAACAAATCCTAACACCAAGAAACTGTACTATGAACTTGACTAAGTTCACAACTAGAACAAACGAAAAACTTTAGATAACGCTTAAGATTAACGGAAAACTTAAAACGACATCTAGCTGGAAAAGCCATCCAGCCGATGGCTGAATACTTTCAGCCAGCGGCTGAAGCCCAGAGGGCGGCTGGATAAGCCCAGTCGGCGGCTAAAAGCCGCTGACCAGCGATTTGATGACTCATAAATGCATGAAAACCGATTGGCCAACTCCCAAACTCGGGGATTGGACCAACTACTGGCCAAAGACACTTCCCAAGGCCAGTAATAGCCTCTTTACTCTTTCATTTTTCCAAAATCAAAATACACACACACACACACACACCTCTCAAAATCTCTCTCTAAACTCTCTCGAAAACATCAAACAAAACAGTGAATTTCCACAATTAAAACAACAAGTAAACACCTAAAAATCACCATCAAACCAACACAAATCGTCCATAAGAGCAAGGGAGTCAAAAAGGTAACATAAAAATCTGTTTTTAAGAAGTAACTACCGGGTTTTGAAGCTCTAATCTCATCCAAACGTCATCCATTCATTTCCTTCGGTAAAACTCTTTCTCCTTACTGTTTTTATGCAAATAAACACTTGCATGGACGATCCATGGTCTAAAAACTTGTTTTTATAAAGTTTTATAATGTTTTTCTTATAAAAACAGGTTTTTATATAAATCTACATGTTTATATTAAAGATCTAAAAAGAAACTGAGTTTTAGTCACTAATATGAACAAACTTCATTTATAATCTTTTGCATGTCGAAATCCATCACAAAAACGCTTAAAAATCGCAAAAACGACAAAGTGAACAAACTGGCCGAAGGCCTCCAGCCGGCGGATGAAGTTATTCAGCCAGCGGCTAAGGTCCAGCCGGCGGCCGAGTACCTTCAGCCGCTGTCTGAATCTTGTTGTTCACAAATCCTTAAATTTTACGTTTAACGCAATAAGATCTAGAAACTGACATTTTTCACAGCTGATTTTATGATTATAAGAGATTGTTAAGCTTTGGAAAATTATATGTTTGGTCAAGGTTTTGTAACTAAAACTATTACATTGTTTGTATCTTGTCGTTGAATATGTTTGTTAAAGCGGGAAAGTGGATTTTAAAATGGACTAAATTTTATAGCGCGGAAGTGCTGCCTAATTTTCACCGTAACATGTACTTGAATTTCAGTAACGAATTATTATTAAAACTTAAACATATTGACCTTGAACACCAAACCTTTTTGGACATAATCGCACTAAAAGGAATTAAACGCAATTTAAACATGTCGTAACACATAAGTTTTCCGTAATAAAACTTTCGGACAGAACCTAAGTATAGGAATTTTACCTTTAAAATGTTAAAATGGAACTTTAACATAACTTAAATCGTGATACTTATACTTATACGAGACTTGGGTGTTTAGGTCGTCCTTGATTCCCGACGTGTCCCCTTCTCTTTTTCGCACAAGAACTTATTCTTCGCAACCAGTGAGTTACATCCCCTCTTATCTAGTGTGTTTTACATAATTCTTTTGGGGGAAACATGAGATTACTTGTGTAACACCCCAGCTAAAGCGGAATACACCAGAGGCATTACAATTTGTTCTTAACTCATGTTCCTCTATTAGGTTATAATAGACATATTTAATGGTTTAAATGAATGCATTAAACATGAATAAATGTTTTACAGAAAAGTAACCGAAAAACGACAAAAGACTTAAATTATTCATTAATGTCATTAACTAGGTCCAAGCTCTTATGTTTTCTTCAAGCAAACTTATCCATTTCCTGTATCATGTAAAAAGTAAACGTCAATACAAAAGTATTGGTGAATAAACAAGTTTAAGACACAAGTATAAAGTATTAAAAAGATTACGTAATAAAGAGTATAAAAGTGATATAAATGAATATGTTAAAGGTAGTATAAAAGAATGTATAATAAAAGAATATATAAAGATTGTATATTGTAAGCAAGTATAATATGTGTATAATAGCATAACACGTGTTTGTATCAAGTCTGATGTATATCATATATGATCAAAGTCACATAGAGTCCGGTCGAGGGCCTCGACATTCACAGTAACACGTCGGAATGTCTAATAACGACCTATCGATCTATCACGTTTCTCGTTTAGTATATACATATAATGAATGATTGATTGTTTGAATTTTTGATTTATCGTGTGTGCATCCCATAATGATTGTGTCACTTGATTCATTCCAATGTTTGCCATAATACGAAAATATAGTATCAAATATGAATATAAGTACATATAAACATAAATGACTTTACGAATGAATATAATAAGAATGACTTTTATGAATGAATACCAATATGAATGAATTTCGATGAATATAATACAAAAAGTATACATATAAACATGATTATAAGTGAGTATATAAACATGAATATAAGTTTTAATATGAATATAAGTATGAATCTCAATATGAATATAATTCTGAATATACACATAAATATAAGTATGAATATAAACGTAAATATGAATATGAATCACCATATTACTATAAGTATGAATATAGACATAAAATATAAATGTGAACATAAGTATGAATTAAACATAAAAGTATGAATATAAGTATGAATATGAATGTCATGGTACAACCCAAAGATTTATATAATAAAAAGGGCATCGAGTTTAGTCACATGATTAAATACGGAGGTAGATACGGATACTAGATTATGAATACGGAATTCGTTGAAAGGAACACCAAACTTTCCTTTACAAATCTAGAAATAAGAATAAATATGAATAAGAATATATCATGAAATTAGAGTTTTCTAGATTAGAGTTTGAATAGACAAGATTAATAAGATGATGATGGTAAGCTTGAGTAACATAAAAGATAAACATGATTAGGGATTATTATGATGAAAACCAATAGAATTGGGAACCTTTACAATCGATTATGGGAGGCTTAAAGTTTCGATTATGGAGCTTTGTGTTGGTTCGATTTTTGACAAGAAGACACCAATTTATTGAGTTTGAAATGTGATAAAGAAAGGTCAAAATGTTGAATTTGATGATGAGCTTTGTAACTCCCCTAATAATCAACTCCAAATTTAATTTTGTAGGTTACAAAAAGAAATGGTTAAAGAGGTGTTTAAAGCCAAAAACGTTTTATTGCATAATTAAAGTTCCATATTTAATTACATAAATAAGAAATGTGTAACTATTAGTCTACCACATTTGACCAAACTTGAAGGCTAAGAACAAGGAAAACGTTTGGAAGGTTTAAAGTATTGGAACAACTTGCCATGAATGCAAACATACATACATACATACATAGTTCCTTGCATGCATATATTAATTAAACTAATTGTCTTAACACATTACTAGAATTACTTGCATTTATATAAGTCCATGTGTATTAAACACATTTTAGTGTACATTAATGTACACATGCAAGATAACACATTAATAATGTTACAAGATATAATAAACAAGGTTTAAATAGAATTAAGATAACCGAAATATACATAACTCAAATCTAACTTTTATAAATCGTCAAATGTATACAATTACAAAGTCCGAATTAAAGTTACAAGTCAAATATCGGGTCGGATTCGGGCACGGTGTTACAGTCTCTACAAATTTAAAGATTTCCGTCCTCGAAAATTATGGTTGACTAGTACCCGGTTGATTTATGAATAAGTGCGGATATTTGGATTTCATGTGATCTTCTTGTTCCCATGTAAACTCTGGTCCACGTTTATATTCCCAACGTACTTTCACTATTGGAATTGAACTTCTCCGTAGTTTCTTGATTTCACGGTCTAAGATTTCAACATGTCGCTCTACGAAGTGCATAGTCGAATCGATTTGGATTTAATCCAATGGTACATGTAGATTTTCATCAGCTAGACATTTTCGCAAATTAGATACATGAAAGACTGGATGAACATTCTCTAGTTCGGTCGGTAACTCAAGTCTATACGCAACCTTACCCACACGCTCGATAATTCTGAAGGGTCCAACGTATCTCGGGGCAAGCTTCCCTTTCTTGCTGAATCGTACCACGCCTTTCCAAGGTGAAACCTTGAGAAGAACGCGATCATCAACGACAAATTCAAGAGGATTTCTACGCTTATCGGCGTAACTTTTCTGGCGAATACGAGCGGTGGTGAGGTTTTCGCGTATTTTTACGATTTTTTTAGTTGTCTCTTGTATCAATTCGGGTCCAGTTATTTGCGTTTCCCCAATGTCTTGCCAACATACCGGTGATCTACATTTACGACCATATAAAGCTCCATAAGGGGCCATGTTTGCACTCGTATGATGACTGTTGTTGTAATAGAATTCGATAAGTCCGAGGTGTGAGTCCCAACTAGCACCGAAATCGATGACACAGGTTCTCAACAGATCCTCTAGTGTTTGAATAGTACGCTCCGATTGACCATCAGTTTCAGGATGGTAAGAGGTGCTGAGATTCAAGCGAGTTCCAAGTGCGGATTGAAGAGATCTCCAAAATCGAGATATGAATCGACCATCACGGTCAGAAATGATGTCAAGCGGTACGCCATGAAGTCTTACGATTTCTTGAACGTAGATTTGAGCTAAGCGTTCGACACGATAAGTTTCACAAATAGGAATGAAGTGAGCGACTTTAGTCAAACGATCAATGATTACCTAAATACTGTCGTAACCTTTTGATGAACGTGGAAGTTTGGTTATAAAGTCCATCGCAATGCCTTCCCATTTCCACAACGGGATTTCGGGTTGAGTTAACAAACCTGAGGGCTTTTGATGTTCGGCTTTAACCTTCAAACAAGTTAGACATTTTTGAACGCATAACAATATATCCTTTTTCATGCCTGACCACCAATAGGAATGCTTCAAATTATGATACATTTTATCGGCACCGGGATGAATAGAGTATCGAGTATTATGAGCTTCTTTCATCACAAGATTACGAAGATCATCGATTGAAGGTATCCAAAGACGATCGTTGAAATAATGAAGACCGTTTGGTTTGATGATTAATTGCTTTTTAATGCCACAACCCAATTCACTAGCCAAGTTTCCACCATTGATTATCTTCTGTTGCGCAATACCGATTAACGAATGAAGATCCGAAAGAACACGAATACTGTAGACTTTTGAATAAGGTTTACGACTCAAGGCGTCGACAACAACGTTAGCCTTTCCAGGATGATATTTAATCTCACAGTCGTAATCATTAAGCAATTCAATCCATCTACGTTGCCTCATGTTTAGATCATTTTGATTGAATAGATGGTGAAGACTATGGTGATCCGTGTAAACAATACACTTCGTACCAAAAAGATAATGTCTCCACAACTTTAGAGCGAAGATAACTGCTCCAAGTTCGAGATCATGAACGGTATAATTGACTTCGTGCTTCTTCAATTGCCTCGATGCATAAGCTATAACTTTTCCTCGTTGCATTAACACACAACCAAGACCATTTCCCGATGCATCACAATATACCACGAAATCTTCGGTTCCATCAGGAAGACTAAGAACAGGAGCTTTACAAAGTTTGTCTATAAGAATGTGAATGTTGATTCTTGCTCATCTCCCCAAACAAACTCCTCAGTTTTATCAGTAAGCTTCGTCAAAGGAATAGCGATCCTTGAGAAGTTTTCGATGAAACGACGATAATAGCCTGCCAACCCAAGAAAAGATCGAATCTCAGAAGGATTAGTTGGAATAGGCCAATTACGAACGACCTCGATCTTAGTGGGATCAACGTGTATTCCCTTCACATCAACTACATGACCCAAAAATTTAACTTCCTTGAGCCAAAATTCGCACTTCGAGAATTTAGCATAAAGCTTTTCTTTCTTGAGGAGTTCTAGAGCAAGTCACAAATGAGTTTCATGCTCGGCTTTGGATTTTGAATAAGTGAGAATATCATCGATAAAGACTATGACGAATTTGTCGAGGTATGGTTTACAAACGCGATTCATTAGATCCATGAAAACAGCAAGTGCGTTTGTGAGTCCAAATGGCATAACCATAAACTCGAAATGACCATAGCGAGTTCGGAAGGCAGTTTTAGGAATGTCTTCTTTGGCTACTCTAAGTTGATGATTTCCCGAACGAAGGTGTATCTTAGAGAAACAAGTAGCACCTTGCAATTGATCAAACAAGTCGTCGATTCGAGGTAAAGGATAACGATTCTTGATGGTAAGTTTGTTAAGTTCACGGTAATCGATGCACATCCGAAACGAACCATCTTTCTTCTTTACAAATAAAATAGGAGCACCCCAAGAGAAGAACTAGGGCGAATAAAACCCTTGTCGGTTAGTTCTTGCAATTGGCTTGAAAGCTCTTGCATTTCCGAAGGAGCGAGACGATAAGGAGCTTTGGCAATAGGAGTTGCATTAGGAATGAGATCAATACGGAATTCCACTTGTCGTACAGGAGGTAATCCAGATACGTCTTCGGGAAAGACTTCGGGGAAATCCCGAATGATGGGAATATCTTCAAGTTTGAGCGTTTCTTTCCTTGTATCAATGATGTGAGCTAGAAACGCAAGATAACATGGAAGATCCTTCTTATGCTTATGCAAGTAGCTATAAGCTTGCGTACATGACATGAGTTTAAGTCCCTTTGATTTTGTTTCACCACAAACCGTAAGAATACTACCATCAGCACACGGAATACGAATAAATTTATCAAAGCAAATGATCTCGGCATGATGTTGGGATAACCAATCCATCCCTACGATAACGTCGAAACTATCCAAATTCATAGGCACTAAATCTATAGCGAAATCACGATTCCCTAGACTTAAGGTACAATCATTCAAAATAAAACTTAGTTTAAGAACCTTTCCATTGGCTACTTCGACACTAAGGGGATCATGCAACTTATTTCTTTCCAAAGCAAGCAAAGGTTCAAATTGGGTAGAGATAAAGCTACGATCGGCACCCGAATCAAATAAAATGGAAGCATAAATACCATTGATGAGAAACGTACCATTAACAACTTCGTTGTTGGCTTGATCTTGTTGAGCATTAATGACAAAAGCTCGTCCAGCAGGTTGTTGTTGAATTGGTTGAACAAGTGGTGGCTGATTTTGCTGAGCGGGTGGAGGGTTTCCTTGACGATAAGGGCAATCACGAATAAAATGATTAGGATTGCCGCAACCAAAACACCCAAATCTCGGCATATGAGCTTGGATAGGAACAGAAGGAGGAGCAAAGGTATTGATTGTCATGGGCACAACTACATTTTGCCCAACCCTACAATATTGAGCAAAGGGACCAAACTTGTTGCACTTGGTGCACACTCTACAAGGTTTACCTGCAGGATGATGATAGTTGCAACAGTTGCAAAGAGGGAAATTTGCGGTATAGGGTTTAGTATTTCCAGGAGCTTGATGAGTAGGGGCAGTGATTACAGTTTGTTTGGTGGGTTCAACAACAGCGAAGGCTTTAGATTTATCCCCCTTCTTCTTCTTTCTAGATGACTTATCAGATTTCTTCGGTTCACTATCCTCCTTTCTCTTACCTTTACTAGAACGAACCAAAGTACCATCCTTAACATGATCATCGTTAATAGTAGCGGCTAGACGCACGGCTTCCTCTACCGTTGTCGGTCTACTACTACGAACACTGTCTCGAATAGTTGCTGGAAGACCACTTACATACTTATCGATTGCCATGGATACGGGAGTCACAAGACGAGGTACCAATAAGCTTAGTTCATGGAAACGCGTAGTGTACTCCGCGTTGTTTCCTCCAATTTGTTTCAAATTCCAGAATTCCTCATCCAACTTCTTAAGTTCGCTTTGCGGACAAAATTCTTCGGTCATAATCTGTCTGAATAAGGCCCAATCCATTTCATGAGCTACCTCCATGCCACGAGTCATTTTCTCTTGGTTCCACCAAGTAAGAGCACGACCACTAAAGACACTAGCAACGTATTTCACATGGAGATGAACAGGGGTTTCAGCTATTGAGAAAATGCTTTCAATCTTTTCAAACCACTGCAGCAAAGCAGTTGCACCATCGTTACCTACAAACTTAGGAGGATTGAAAGTAGTGAAGTTCTTAAGAGATGCTCCACCATGATTGCCAACGGGAGCTTGTGCAGGAGTTTGAGTAGCTTGAAACTGTTGGATGGCTCGCGGAATCGCATTAGCCATTTGGCGAGAAACCATGGCTGCGAGATGCCGTTGGTTGTTGCGTTGACGGTTGGCAGCGTTGTTCAACATGCTGAAAATAAGAATGAATAAAGATTAGACTTTAACGAGTAACGATAATTGACTGGGCGTACGCTTAACAATGACCAACAAATGATTTAACGAATGATTAACAGGTAATTAACGAATGAGTAATGAATAATTAATGGTGATTAACGAATGATTAACGAATGATTAACGAATGATCAACGAATGATTATTGATTCACGTATGATTAACGTATCCGTATCACTCACGTATAATGTTTAAAGAAATCATAAAATAATGAATATATAAATACGTATAAATACGAATAAAATTGATTTTTGAGGGTTACGGTTAAATCCGTAGAAATTCTCGACATATCAAGAATACCAACTCCAAAGAATCATATCGTGACCTAGGAGAGGATGACTCTCGCTCAAATTTCCCATTTTGGTATACGTAATTGTAACGAGATACCGCTCTAGACAGAAATTGAACTACCGATCTTCCAAACCTTACAGCCTTATAACATGAACTTTTAGAATTTTAATTCAAGACGAGAAGGGTAAAACATTTCATTATTAAAGATTTGGTTTAAGTGTCGCGCTTTGGCCTAGGAGAGGAGTGTTCGTCGAGAGTTTACGAACCAGTATCGTTAACGCTCTCTCGATTAGTCACATCCAAACCTTACAGGTACTAGGCAAACAAGTACTAAATCTTCAATAAGGTTTAGAAATATATATATATATATATATATATATATATATATATATATATATATATGTATATATATATATATATATATATATATATATATATATTTTTCGCTCAATGGGGACGGAAAATATATATATATATATATATATATATATATATATATATATATATATATATATATATATATATATATATATATATATATATATATATATATATATATATATATATATATATATTATATATATATATATATATATATATATATATATATATATATATATATATATATATATATATATATATATATATATATATATATATATATATATATATATATATAGTATTTATAATTTTTGAAACCGACGAATGAAGAATCTCTCAAAAGAATTTAGTAAGAGGAACACAAAAATTAGTTAAAAACATTTTTTATGATGCATGAACACACGAGGACGTGTGTGGGGTAGCTTATAGGTTATAATAGACACATTTAATGGTTTAAATGAATGCATTAAACATGAATAAATGTTTTAAAGAAAAGTAACCGAAAAACGACAAAAGACTTAAATTATTCATTAATGTCATTAACTAGGTCCAAGCTCTTATGTTTTCTTCAAGCAAACTTATCCATTTCCTTAATCATGTAAAAAGTAAACGTCAATACAAAAGTATTGGTGAATAAACAAGTTTAAGACACAAGTATAAAGTATTAAAAAGATTACGTAATAAAGAGTATAAAAGTAATATAAATGAGTATGTAAAATGTAGTATAAAAGAATGTATAATAAAAGAATATATAAAGATTGTATATTGTAAGCAAGTATAATATGTGTATAATGGCATAACACGCGTTTGTATCAAGTCTGATGTATATCGTATATGATCAAAGTAACATAGGGTCCGGTCGAAGGGCCTCGACATTCACAGTAACACGTCGGAATGTCTAATAACGGCCAATCGATCTATCACGTTTCCCGTTTAGTATATACATATAATGAATGATTGATTGTTTGAATGTTTGATTTCTCGTGTGTGCATCCCATAATGATTGTGTCACTTGATTCATTCCAATGTTTGCCATAATACGAAAATATAGTATCAAATATGAATATAAGTACATATAAACATAAATGACTTTACGAATGAATATAATAAGAATGACTTTTATGAATGAATACCAATATGAATGAATTACGATGAATATAATACAAAAAGTATACATATAAACATGATTATAAGTGAGTATATAAACATGAATATAAGTTTTAATATGAATATAAGTATGAATCTCAATATGAATATAAGTCTGAATATACACATAAATATAAGTATGAATATAAACGTAAATATGAATATGAATCACCATATTACTATAAGTATGAATATAGACATAAAATATAAATGTGAACATAAGTATGAATTAAACATAAAAGTATGAATATAAGTATGAATTTGAATGTCATGATACAGCCTAAAGATTTATATAATAAAAAGGGCATCGAGTTTACTCACATGATTAAATACGGAGGTAGATACGGATACTAGATTATGAATACGAAATACGTTGAAAGGAACACCAAACTTGCCTTTACAAGTCTAGAAATAAGAATAAATATGAATAAGAATATATCATGAAATTAGAGTTTTCTTGATTAGAGTTTGATAGACAAGATTAATAAGATGATGATGGAAAGCTTGAGTAACATAAAAGATAAACATGATTAGGGATTATTATGATGAAAAACAATAGAATTGGGAACCTTTACAATCGATTATGGGAGGCTTGAAGTTTCGATTATGGAGCTTTGTGTTGGTTCGATTTTTGACAAGAAGACACCAATTTATTGAGTTTGAAATGTGATAAAGAAAGGTCAAAATGTTGAATTTGATGATGAGCTTTGTAACTCCTGACAAGGTGGAGTACACCTCCTGCGTACTACACGGGAAAGCTCTGACTTGGTGAAACAGTGTAGTCCGAACCAGAGGGCGCGAAACTGCCTATTCTCTCTCCTTAGACCAATTCAAGAACCTCCTGATTGAGGAGTACTGTCCTAAGGGAGAAATTAAGAAGCTCGAGGCGGAGCTGTGGGATCACACGATGGTCGAAAACGACATCGAATGGTACACTACCCGATTCCACGAGCTGGCCCGACTGCTCCCGAGGCTAGTAACTCCCGAAGAGAACCATATTGACCGATATATCTCCGGTCTTGTTCCTGAGATCCAGGGAATGGTCATCTCAGCAGAACCCCAAACCCTTCCGAGCGCAATCATCCTATCTCACCGACTCACCAGCAACCTTCTCATCACTCCAGAATCCTGCAAAAAGGAGTCGGGTGAGAAGAGGAAATCCGAGCAGACCCGCAGGCGAAGCGACAGAAACAAAAGAGCCAAAACCACCCGCAATGACGCTGTAGCTGCAGCAACACCATCACCACCACCATCCAGACCCCGACCCTACACTGGGACGAACCCCAAGTGCAACAAGTGAAACTTCCACCACCACGGGAACTACCCGGTGTGTCTAAAGTGCCAGAAGGTGGGGCACTTCCCTAGGTACTGTTCGGAGAAAAAAGTAGTCCCAGGCCAGAAACCGGTGTGCTTCGAATGTGGGATTGATCAGCACTTCCGGAACGCCTGTCCCAGACTCCAGAACGCCCAACCAAACCAAGGCGGGCGAGGTCGAGGACGTGCCTTCGCACTCACAGCTGAGGAGGCCCGACAGGACCCGAACGCGGTGAACGGTACGTTTTCTGTAAATAACCACTACGCATCAGTATTGTTCGATTCAGGGGCTGAAAGAAGCTTGGTATCCTTAAAATTTAGACCCTCATTAATTTAGGATCTAAAGTTCTTAAGGATAGCTTCACCATAGAGTACGCTAACGGTCAAGAATTCGAAGCTAAGGATATAATCTTAGGATGTTCTATATGCCTATCTGACAAAACTTTCCCCATCGACTTATTCCCGATCGAGCTGAAAAGCTCTGATGTAATCGTTGGAATGGACTGGCTATCTCATTTCCGAGCCGAGATCGTCTGTTTCGACAAACTTATTCGTATTCCGCTCTCAGACAGTGAAACTCTAGTTGTTCAAGGAGACAAACCTGGACGACAACTCCGTATCATATCTATTATGAAAATGCACATGTACCTTGAGAAGGACTGCGATGCATTCCTCGCCCACGTTTACGAACGTAAACCTAAGGAAATTTGAGTACAAGATATCCCAGTAGTCAAGGATCACCCAAAAGTCTTTCCCGAAGATTTGCACGGGCTACCGTCGCATCGACAAGTGGAATTCCGGATAGACCTAGTTCCTGGCGCAGCACCGGTCGCCAAGACACCGTACCGTCTAGCCCCACCGGAAATGCAAGAGCTAACGAAACAGCTGCAGGAACTTTTAGATCATGGTCTTATTCGTCCAAGCTCGTCCCCCGGGGGAGCCCCAATTCTCTTCGTTAGAAAGAAAGACGAAACTTTTCGTATGTGCATCGATTATCGTGAACTGAACAAGCTGACCGTTAAGAACCGATACCCACTCCCGAGGATCGACGATCTGTTCGACCAGTTGCAGGGTGCAACTTATTTCTCTAAGATCGACCTCCGTTCGGGTTATCATCAGGTTCGAGTCAGTGAGACCGACATCCCTAAAACCGCTTTTCGAACTCGATATGGGCACTACGAGTTTCTCGTTATGCCCTTCGGTCTGACCAACGCACCAGCGATGTTCATGGATTTGATGAACAGGGTGTGTAGACCATATCTGGAAAAATTTGTGATCGTATTCATTGAGGACATCCTTATCTACTCGAGAAACAAAGAGGATCACCAAAAACATCTGAAACTTATCCTAGAACTTCTCAGAGATAAGAAACTATACGCCAAATTCTCGAAGTGTGAATTTTGGCTCCGGGGAGTACATTTCCTTGGTCATGTGATCAACCGAGAAGGAATTCATGTAGACCCGGCAAAGATCGAAGCGATCGATAAATGGCAAGCCCCAACGACTCGTACGGAAATTCGACAATTCCTACGATTGGCCGGCTATTATCGAAGGTTCATCGAGAATTTCTCGAAGATCGCTAAGCCGTTAACCAGAACTCACTCAGAAAGACAAGGATTTTGTTTGGGGTACAAAACAAGAGGAATCCTTCCAGAAACTTAAACACCAGCTATGCCATGCACCAATCTTGACCCTACCAGAAGGTACAAATAATTTTATAGTGTTTTGCGATGCATTCCACCAAGGACTAGGGTGCGTCCTTATGTAGAAGGACAAAGTCATCGCATACGCTTCAAGGAAGCTTAAGGTGCACAAACAGAACTACACCACACACGACCTAGAGCTGGGAGCCGTCGTGTTCTCTTTAAAAATCTGGAGACATTACCTGTATTGTACTAAGTGCACGGTTTTCACGGATCATAAAAGCCTTCAACAACTTGTCGATCAGAAAATGCTCAACATGAGGCAACGGAGATGGATCGAACTGCTGAGCGAATACGCCTGCGAGATCAAATACCACCCGGGTAAAGCAAACGTAGTGGCAGATGCCCTGAGTCGGATGGAAAGGGTAAGACCATCTCGAGTTAGAACATTAGGAATACAGATTCAGACAAGCCTTCGGACGCAAGTCTCCAGTGCTCAGCGAGAAGCGTTGAAACCCGAGAACCTTAAAGAGGAAACCTTGCACAATCACGAGACGGAATTCGAGCTTAAAACGGGCGGGATCCATTATTTTAAGAACGGAGCATGGATTCCAAAGTCCGAGAACCTTCGTAAATTAATTTTGGACGAGGGCCACCGTTCCCGATATTCTATTCACCCCGGATCCGACAAGTTGTACAAGGACCTTCGGGAATATTATTGGTGGCCGGGCATGAAGAAGGACATCACCTTGTACGTAGCTAAGTGCCTTACTTGCTTGAGGGTCAAGGCGGAATATCAGAAGCCTACAGGTCTACTGCAGCAACCGGAGATTCCCATGTGGAAGTGGGAACAGATCTCCATGGATTTCATCACCAAGTTGCCCCGTACGGCAAGGGGAAACGACATGATTTGGGTAATTGTGGATCGATTGACGAAGTCTGCTCATTTCCTACTGGTACGAGAAAACCACTCGATGGAAAAGTTCGCTCAAATCTACATCAACTAGATCGTCTCTCGTCACGGAACACCTCTCTCCATTATCTCCGACAAGGATAGTCGATTCACGTCCCGATTTTGGAACGTGCTTCAGAAATCGCTCGGGACGCAACTAGACCTTAGCACTGCTTACCATCCTCAGACCGATGTTCAGAGTGAAAGGACGATCTAAACGCTTGAGGATATGCTAAGAGCGTGTGTAGTTGACGTCGAAGGAGGTTGGGATGCTCACCTCCCTTTGGTCGAGTTTTCCTATAACAACAGCTACCACGTTAACATCAAATGCGCTCCCTTTGAGGCCTTATACGGACGTAAGTGTCGTTCGCCGCTTTGTTGGCTAGAACCCGGCGATCGACAACTCACAAGGATCGACATCTTCCAAGAAACCATCGCCAAGATTACTACCATCAGGGAGAGGCTGAAGATGTCCCGTACCCGGCAGAAGAGCTACGCCGATAACCGAAGGAAACCCCCCGAGTTCCAAGTTGGCGATAGAGTGCTTCCCAAAATATCGCCATGGAAAGGGGTACTTCGCTTCGGGAAGCGCGGAAAGCTAAGCCCAAGGTATACCGGACCGTTCGAGGTGATAGAGCGAATCTGCCCAGTGGCGTATCGACTCCAACTTCCGCAGATTCTCTCCAACGTTCATAACATATTCCATGTCTCGCACTTGAAGAAGTGCTTATCTGATGAGACTATCGCCATTCCGCTCGACGAAGTCCAGATCGATAACAAGCCTAATTTCACCGAGGAACCGCTTGAGGTGGTGGACCGTGAGGTCAAACAACTCAGGCAGAGTCGGGTCCCTATTGTCAAAGTTCGGTGGAACTCCCGACGTGGTCATGAATTCACGTGGGAACGTGAGGATCAAATCCGTCAAAATTATCCGCATCTATTCTAAGACTATCCCTCCCGATGAGGCGAACTAAATTTCGAGACGAAATTCGTTTCAACCCGGGGAGAATGTGACAACCGTCAAAAATTTAGGTGACTCTCGTATTTTTCATGTCTTCGTAATGTCGTGCTATTCTTGATCGTAATTTATTGTGATTGTATTTGTGTCGGAACCGAAGTCGGAATCAACCAATAAATCCTAACACCAAGAAACTGTACTATGAACTTGACTAAGTTCACAACTAGAACAAAAGGAAAACTTTAGACAACGCTTAACAATAACGAAAAACTTAAAACGACATCTAGCTGGGAAAGCCTTCCAGCCGATGGCTGAAGACTTTCAGCCAGCAGCTGAAGCCCAGCCGACGGCTGGATAAGCCCAGTCGGCGGATAAAAGCCTCTGACCAGCGATTTGATGACTCATAAATGCATGAAAACGATTGGCCAACTCCCAAACTCGGGGATTGGACCAAGTACT
The DNA here is from genome assembly GCA_910822075.1 of Senecio squalidus. NCBI lineage: Eukaryota > Viridiplantae > Streptophyta > Magnoliopsida > Asterales > Asteraceae > Senecio > Senecio squalidus. The sequence goes on along the minus strand of CAJVGC010000582.1, from coordinate 35,227,902 downwards.
GGCCAAAGACACTTCCCAAGGCTAGTAATAGCCTATTTACTCTTTCATTATTCCAAAATCAAAATACACACACACACACACCTCTCAAAATCTCTCTCTAAACTCTCTCAAGAACATCAAACAAAGCAGTGAATTTCCACCATTAAAACAGCAAGTAAACACCTTAAAATCACCATGAAATCCACACAAATCGTCTATAAGAGCAAGGGAGTCAAAAAGGTAACATAAAAATCGGTTTTTAAGAAGTTTCTACCGGGTTTTGAAGCTCTAATCTTATCCAACCGTCATCCATTCATTTCCTTGGGTAAAACTCTTTCTCCTTACTGTTTTTATGCAAATAAACACTTGCATGGACGATCCATGGTCTAAAAACTTGTTTTTATAACGTTTTTCTTACAAAAACAGGTTTTTATATAAATCTACATGTTTATATTAAAGATCTAAAAAGAAACTGAGTTTTAGTCACTAATATGAACAAACTTCATTTATAATCTGTTGCATGTCGAAATCCATCACAATATCGCTTAAAAATCGCAAAAACGACAAAGTGAACAAACTGGCCGAAGGCCTCCAGCCGGCGGCTGAAGTTATTTAGCCAGCGGCTAAGGTCCAGCCGGCAGCTGAGTACCTTCAGCCGCTGCCTGAATCTTGCTGTTCACAAATCCTTAAATTTTACGTTTAACGCAATAAGATCTAGAAACTGACATTTATCACCGCTGATTTTATGATTATAACAGATTGTTATGCTTTGGAAAATTATATGTTTGGTCAAGCTTTTGTAACTAAAACTATTACATTGTTTGTATCTTGTCGTTGAATATGTTTGTTAAAGCAGGAAAGTGGATTTTAAAATGGAATTTTTATAGCGCAGAAAAGCTGCCCAATTTTCACCGTAACATGTACTTGAATTTCTGTAACGAATTATTATTATAACTTAAACATATTGACCTTGAACACCAAACCTTTTTGGACATAATCAAACTAAAAAGAATTAAACGCAATTTGAACATATCGTAACACATAAGTTTTTCGTATTAAAACATTCGTACAGAACCTAAGTATAGGAATTTGACCTTTGAAATGTTAAAATGGAACTTTAACATAACTTAAATCGTGATACTTATACTTACACGAGACTTGGGTGTTTAGGTCCTCCTTAATTCCCGACGTGTTCCGCTTCTCTTTTTCGCACAACCACTTATTCTTCGCAACCAGTGAGTTACATACGCTCTTATCTAGTGTGTTTTACATAACTCTTTTGGGGGAAACATGAGATTACTTGTTTTATGAACTTTGAACTATTTATGAAACTTATATGCGTAAACGGTTTTATTTCCCCCGATTGGCATACAATGAACTTTATGGCTTGCCCCCTTTTATTGGCTAGAACTAAACTATGATTTCTTGTATATGTGACCAACGCTTGAAGAGAATATAACGCGATTCATAAGTGCCTACTATCATTTGAAACAAAATTACATTAGTGCCCGGTTTTAGTTCTTTACACACTATTAGCTTTGTTAAGCCGTTTAGTAATTATGGGTATCGATATTTAGAAAAGAACCGTTCCTTACTTAGATTGGAGTCTAAGTACATATTACTATGATGTGAATACTCCTCGTAAATAGTGCGGGGTAAGAGGCCTCACGGTTGGATAATCGGTTTAGTGTGATCACTTATGTTATATTATGCCAAGAGGTTGATACAAGATTTAATCATTAGTTACTTACTTACACATATACACTCTTTTTAGCGATTAATCCGAAAACTATTTTACAAGTATTGTTATACTTGTCTTTGTACCAACTTAAGGTGTTGCTACACACTTATATACTTTACGGAAACTTTTATCGAGAAACTTATAAATTGTAACTCACTCACTACTTTATTGTAGTTGACACTTTATCTCATGTTTCAGGAAACCAAGTGTAAGAATGAAGTGCATAGCATGGACGGGTCAGGATAGTTACGTGAGATATGCATTGGAAAAAAGACCTCTTTTTATTACCTTGGGAATTTATTAACAACTTTAATTATGTATTCGTATTTGATACGTTAAACGACTTGGTTGTCTTTTGAACTTGTGAACTCTTTTATTTTATATCAATGAATTGAAACCGTTATATTTTTTTATAACCCGTATAATGATATTCCAGCTCTTCGCACCTCGTGTTTCCGCTTTAGCGGGGTGTGACACTTTAGTTTTAAAGGATTAAGAGTATGGGGAAATTCTTTATAATATAGTTAAGATATATATATATATATATATATATATATATATATATATATATATATATATATATATATATATATATATATATATATATATATATATAGATGTTGGTTGTTGTAAAACAAACCTTAACATAAAATGAGTAAAAAAATATATATATATTTTATAAAGTTAGATATTTTTGATTATCGTTATTTTAACCATATCTCAAACTTTAAAAAACGAATTTTTGTTTTACATCAAAAAATTGGTTGTTTTGTCGTTGTGCATCAAATTTGAATATTTACTACATAAAAATAATGAATTTGATGCACAACCCTTAAACGATATATATTTTAATGCATATCAAAACTTGCTTTTTTAAAGTTTGTAATAATTGAGTAAAAAACATAATACAAAATAACACATATAATAAATCATTTTTTCACATTATTTTTTTTTACTTATTTTACTTTAATTATTAGTTTATAAGAACCTCCTCCCCATATATATATATATATATATATATATATATATATATATATATATATATATATATATATATACTTCTCTCAATGGTTATCTCCTGCCACTTTGTGTGGGAGGTCACGAATTTAAAACCTAGTAATAGGGTGGGTGACCTTCTAAGAAGATTTTCTACCAATACTCGTGTTTCTTTCAGCATGAGTGTTTTAACAGGACCAAGACTTCGTGCAAGATGGGTCGGTCGATCAAAAAAGTGACACTATTTTGAAAGGGGCTCGCCAATATATATATATATATATATATATATATATATATATATATATATATATATATGTGTGTGTGTGTGTGTTTGTGTGTGTGTGAGTTCAAGTAGGAACCAAGACCATTTTTTAATCCATCATTTAAAAACCTACTTTAAATTAATAACTAACTTGAAATCAACCTATCTAAAATATAACTAGGTTTTAGGAAAAATGAATTATAACAATAGAACAAGCATTTAATTCTTTTTCAACTACCCCCCACCTGATATACTTTTGATGATTTTTTTTTGTCGGTTCAATATATACATCAATGTATATACTAATTTTCCAAAAATACATTTGAACCATATATTTACAGATAAATACATACGTATACACAAGTGAATACACTTCTATTCACCGGTGTATGAATTAGTTTGGGACCTACATTCTAGCCATATATTCACTACTGAATACATACGTATACACATTGTATATGGTGGTATTAATTAGTTTATTCACGAAGGTTTTGAAAAATTCAGGATTTGTAGTATTTACACCAATATATATATTAAAAAAAGTCGTCAAGATTTAAAACGTTTGTATTTTTTGAAATGAAAATTAAATATCCATTCTAATGGTATATTTTTTATTACGTAAAAGTTTATAATTTTAAAGATATTTAATTTTAAGAATGAAGTGAATTTTGTTAAATAATTTGTTAAAAATTATTTCTTATATATATTCTAGATTATTGTCCCGCGATCGCTCGGATAACGTTAAAATTGAATCATAAACTTTATGGTTATGTAGAGTTTAAGTAATTATGAGAAGACAATGTTACACGTATAACAACATAAATAGATTTAGGTTTATACACGTGTTGTTTATATTTAAAATAACATATACACCTTTATATTTATACATATATTTTGATATTTTTTACTCGAAGACTTTAGAATAACAATAAGGTAAATTATAGTCTAATTGGGCTATTTATAAATAAATTAGAATTATGGTTTTTTATTTCAGTGGAGAGTTAATCAAAGAGATAATGTAATTATGTGTTGCAAATGGGTGTAAAATGAAAATCGTCTTTGATCACATCATCAGTCTGATCTAACAATTAAAATAAAAAAAACTAATCAATCGAATTGACCTTTTTCACTATGTCACATTTAAGCCTCTTCTTTTATTATATATAAAATATTATATATATATATATATATATATATATATATATATATATATATATATATATATATATATATATATATATATATATATATATATATATATATATATATATATATATATATATATATATATATATATTTCCGTCATATACAAAAGGAGTCTTTTCTTTGGATAGATAGTAGGGCGAGTAAAATTTGTATTGATAGGAATGCGTGGATTTTTTTCCCTAGATCCGCCCTAAGCTCGATGTAATCAGTTTTGTTTTGTGCCCTCAGTTCCTTGTTGGGGTTTGCACTGTTTCTAATATAAGTTGCCTTTTCAAAAAAAATACATATATATATATATATATATATATATATATATATATATATATAGGTTCTTATAAAACAAAACTTAAAGTAAAATAAGTAAAAAAAAAAATGAAAAAATAATTTATGATATGTTTAATTTTATATTATATTTATTTATTCAATTAAAAAAAAACTTTTAAAAAAGCAAGTTTTGATATTCATAAAAATATATGTGGTTTAGGGGTTCTGAATCAAATTCATGGTTTTTTTCTAGTACATATTCATATTTGATGCACGATAATAAAACTACCAATTTTTTGATGTAAAACAAAACTTTCTTTTTTAAAGTGTGAAATATGGTTAAATGAGTGATAATACAAAAATTTAAACCTCATAAATATTTTTTTTTAATTTTTGTTTACTTATTTTATCTTAAGGTTTGGTTTACAAGAACCAACGTCCTCTCTCTCTCTCTCTCTCTCTCTCTCTCTCTCTCTCTCTCTCTCTCTCTCTCTCTCTCTCTCTCTCTCTCTCTCTCTCTCTCTCTCTCTCTCTCTCTCTACGAGTGATAATACAAAAACTTTCTTTTTTTCTCGCTTTTCTTGTTTTTTTCCGATTTTTTTTCTTTTTTCTCGACTCACTTTTTTTTTCCAGCCTATTATATGTCTTACAATATAATTTCTTTTCTTTTGGTAAGATTACATGCTCAAAAGGCTATTTTTTCTATTTTTTTTTCATTTTTTTCCAAATACAAAAATAAAACAAAGGCTTCAAAAATATATCTTTCTTTCATGCCTTAACAACTTCTAAACTTCACTTCAAATATAATAGCAATCATAATTTAAGTTCGGATCTAATCTAAAAATGAAACGAAAATAAGGCGAGTGTACAATCATAGTTGTTTACTAGAGTTTCTAACACTAAAAATAAATTTTACAAGGGTAGGCGGAAAATAGTGCATCAATGTGATAAACTATACAAAAATAATAAAAGAAACGAAAATGGCTAACAAATGGGTTAATCCTAATTGCCCCTATCGTTGTAACAAATTACACTAAGTTACCCTAATGCAATCATCATATGTGGTCTCGAAATGTATAACAATGTCAAGTTCTAAAGTCATCAACCATCGACACACTCAAGAATCGAAAAAGTAGCATTAAAAATGAATGCTTTCAAAGGCTTGTCAGACCCAGTTAAAGCGGAATACAGGATGTGAAGAGCAATAGCATTCGATACACAAGTTTATAATCAACCACCAAGTTATATTAAATAAAACGTAACTTCAAAAGTTACAAGTGTTTAAAACAGCGTTTACACATCCGAATACAAAATAGGTGTTCATAGCCAAACTGCCCGAATCCATTCCCATTCTTGAAGTCATCAGCCCAAAGCATAAAGTCCTCATCGCAAGCTTAATCGTAACCTGAAAATACGAGTCAAGTGTTAACTACGGGAGACGTAGTTAGTGAGCTACAAAGTTTAAGTAAAGCATTAGAGTTTCGACGCATATAACAATGGCGTAAAGTATAGCATTAAAATAGTTGTCGCATAACCATGCGTAAAAGTATAGTTCTCAAATAGTTGTCGCATAACCATGCGTAAAAGTATAGTTCTCAAATAGTTGTCGCATAACCATGCGTAAAATATCGTATTCATGTTTTGTTTTGTCATTACCTCAGCGGTGGAACCATCCACATGTGTAAGACGATAAGTATTCGTGTTCGTGTTCGTGTTCGTAGGCATTGACCACATAGCGCGACTATGTGACAATCCTAAGTATTGCCCAATGATAGTATCGTTGCGTTGCTAAGCCTATTAATTACCCACTAGAATATTATGCACCATCTGTTGTTGTCGTTGTGGTGAGGGTCTTGCAACTACCCTAATAGCGCTATCCATAAATCCTATCGGTCCTCTCCCAGAGATTAATAGCAACTAGTTATGTAGGAGTGCATGGGATTTTCGTAGCATCTCACGACCATGTTGTACAACGTCCGCAACATGTCGATCGATGCCAAGTCATTGGCAATTTAGTGTTTGTATCCTCAACATCGTTGGCAAATCCATCAACGATGCTGGCAAAATAGTTGTTTGTTTCCTCGACATTGTTGGCAAAATCATCAACAATGCCGGCAAAATATAGTTTCGAAATAGTATTCAAGTAATAAAGCGTATCGTAATAGTTTTCAAGTATCAAATCGTTTCGTAATAGTATTCAACTATCAAGTCGTTTCGTAAAAGTATTCAAGTATCAAATCGTTTAGTAATAGTATTCAGCTATCAAATCGTTTCGTAATAGTATTCAAGTATCAAATCGTTTCGTAAAAGTATTCAAGCATCAAATCGTTTTGTTAAGCGTTCAAAGTTTGTTTCAGCTTAAAAGTGGTGTTTAAGCCTAAGACTCGCATTTCACCCCAAAAGTATGTTTAAAAGCATTTAAAAGTAGGGGTTTGTAACTCACTGTTTGCGAAGATCGTAGCGTGCTCGGAAAAGCTCGAAAGGTGCTCGGAATCACGGAATCCTATTTTTATAGCAAGTTTTCGAGTGAGTATGATTGTTTATGAGTTTGTAACATCGTTAGTCAACGAGAAATACTTAAGTTTTAGGATTATATTAAGGTCTAGTGAAAATCGGGCAGCGCTTCCGCGCTATAGTTTTTAAATCCAATTTTTAACACTTTCCCGCTTACAAATGCCATAACAATAATCTTTAACTTATAAAAACACGATAGGGATTATATGTTGAATAAGTTACCCTATGACAGGTTGTATTTCATGAACTTCAGTTTTATATATAATCTTAAAACGACAAGTTTAAAGTTACGCTAAATAATGGTTTGAATACGGTTTTGTAACAAGTCTGCAGCACGACCGCCTCGCGGTGGAGGCACTGCGCCGCGGTCATGGTTTCACCACGACCGCCTCGCGGTGGAGGCACCGTGGCGCGGTCGCGAGACAGAGCGTTTTGCCAAAAATCGTTTTTGGGTGAAATTTGTTATTTTGAAGATGGATTTCAACATGCATTCATAAGTTCATATAAATACTTGATGTTTTATAGTTTCTTTAGTGTTTTTAACCACAAATTCATGGATCTAATCATCCATTTTATATAAACCCGTTTTTGTTCATAAATAGCCTCAAATCTTTATAAAAACTCGTTTTTAGTTGATTGATTATACATGCAATGAGTTAAACTTGTATAAACAGAAGATTTAAAAGAGTTATACCGAATGGATGATGATTTGGAAGAGATTGAAGTGTTCCCTTGGTGTTTTTATCCCCAAATTGCTAGAAAATAGTTCTTCCTTGACCCAAATGACGATTTCTTGCTTCCTTCTTGATTATGAACGATTTTAGTGTGTTTGTTATGGTGGTTTTCTATGATTTTTAGGTGGCTACTTGCTGTAAATGGAGAGGAAGAGGGAGTGTTCTTGGGAGTGTTTGAAATAGAGAGAGAGAGAGTAAGCTTAGATGGGTGTAGGTGTGTTTGATGTTATGGTGACTTAAAGGTCTTGTTGTGATGTTTTAAATTAACTTATTGGACCATAAAAGGGCTTTTGGACAAGTTTAAACCGGAGCCAAGGAGTTGGGATCGTTTTAAATAAGTTTTGAAAGTTTACAAAATTGATGATCTGCACCCTCCACCGCGGCGCACTGGGCTCACCCCGGCGCGGCTGGAGGTCAGATTTTTTCTTCTTCGTTTTTCGTTTGTTTTATCGTTAAGCATTTTCGTTAGTTGAAAGTTTACGATTTGCTTTGCTATGAACTTAGGCAAGTTCATTATATGTTTTCTTGGTATTAGGATTCGTTTAATGATTTGATTCCGATTTCCGACTTCGATTCCGAGACACGTGTTTAAAAGTTTAAGTAACGTAAGCCTACGTTAAAAGTTTGGTGTGAGTTGCATCGAGCTTAGCTTAAAGAGTTATGTCTACGCAACCACGTAACACATAAAGTTAGTCATATCAAGTAACAAATATAGCGTATCGAGGTCAAAAGTTAGCGTTCTCGACCTTAGTTTAGACGGTTGTCACAAGGCTCAAATTTTCTCACTATTTAATCGAGTAGGGTATTAAATGCGCTCGGTTATGCTTTAAAGTTTAAGGTAATTAACGACTAGACACGTTGTATTTTTTTTAATTTTTTGTATTTTTCGATTTTCTGACTAAAAAATGTACAAAATAACACGAACCTAGCACGATGGAAACTAAGCTAAGGGTCGTTAAATATAACTAAGAAATCTCCCGATGACCCCCCCAAACTTAAGTAACACATTGCCCCTAATGTGTTAATGACTCAAAACCTAAGGGAAATTACAAAAATAAAATCTAAAAGGAAAAGTAAAATACAAAAGAGAAAGGAAGAAAGTAAAACCCGGTTGTAGATAGCGAATATGTTTCATGAAAAAGCGTTGCTGAACTGAATGCCAGGCTATGAAAAACTAAAATAGAAAAACTAGACACAAATATTAAAATCACAAAAGAAAAATAAAAAATAAAAAAAAAAGTAAAAAAATAAACAAGTTACGATGAATAAAATAAATAGTCTACCTTATTTTAAAGTCTAATAGAGGGAAAGTGTAAACAATAACATTGCAAAAAAATCACAAAATCACATGGCAGCCGTCTCTGCGGCGCACCCAATCACTGGTGCGGGTGCGCCGCAGTATCTGATATCTTGTTTTACATTTTTTCGTTTTTATAATTTTTTTGGTTTTTCGTTGGTTTTCTTGCTACCTAAAAACTGAAACTGCCAAAGAGAATGATAAAAATACCTATTCTAAATAAGAAATAAATAGAAAAAGAAAAGGAAAAATTAAACTATGAAAAAGTAAAAATAAAACCCGGGTTGCCTCTCGAGAAGCGCTAATTTTTTCGAACGAGTCATTAGCTTGACTCGATATGCTCCGACTTATGCCTTTATGTAAAGGTCGAGATTTCCCTCGCTTTTGTTTCCCACGTGTTTTCCCAATTTGTGACAACCGTCAAAATTTCAGGTGCATTTTACACTCTTTGTCTCTTTAAATGTCTGTCGTTACCTTTAACTGTACTTTTACCGGAAACGCGTCAGTGTCGGAATCACTTTCGGAATCAATTTATATAAGTCCTAATACAAAGAAAACACCTAAGGAGCTTTCTTAAGTTCACAACGTACCATAATTAAGAACTTTCAGTTAACGAAAAGGTCGAACGAAACAAAATGCAAAAACCACAAAATCAGTAAAATACTGAAAAATGGTCAGGACGCCGCGCAATGTGACCATGTGCGACGTTCTGTACGGGGCAGATTCAAAAATTTTAAGTTTTTAAGCCTTGTCTCGTTTTACACAAACCTTTAACCAACCACAAACGAGATTTGACTCATTACTGCAATTTTCCACAGACCCAAAGTGTTATTTTTACACTTCCTTTATTTTTCTTTTCATTTTTCCAATTTATAAACATAAAACACACACACACACACAAGTTTTCCTCTCAAACTCATCTCAAGAACACATCAAAGCAGTGATTTTTGGAGCTCAAAACACTTCTAAAATCGTCCAATAATCCAAACACTTCTAAAATCGTCCAAACATCCAAGCAAGCAAGAAGGAACAAGTCTATTCCAGTTTCAAAGATTTTCTACCGTTTTTGCAGCTCAAAACACTTCTAAAACATCATCCAACCTATTTCATCCGGTAGAAATCTTTCCCTTTGATATATTTACTGTTTTTGTAAGTTGCATGGATGATCTAAGCCATAAAAACAAGTTTTTATAATGTTTTATGACACTTTTTATACAAAAACGTTTTTTAACCGAATAACAAATTAGATCTATGAATTTATGGCTAAAAGTTGTTTAGAAACTGTTAAAATGTCATATTATAAAGTATCTACCGATTGCATGTCGAAATCTATGGTTTAACTAATCGTTTTTGCAAGAAAAATCAAAATTTGTGAAAACAAACGCACTGTGCGCCGTCCTAGTAGCCCAGGAAGACGCAGCGGGACACAAAAGTGTTCTGTGTGCCGTCCCAGTGGTCATGAACGATGCACAACAGCTGCTGTGTTCCCGAAAAGTAATCGTTTGGTCGTTTAAAACTTATGTACACACGCTGATTTTTCGAGACTATTAATTTGGGACTAAGATTGGTAAAATAATTATATTTGTGTTATATATTGGACTTATTATACATTAATGAACATGTTTAAATTACATTATGTTGTGTATGTGTTTTGTGAGCGGGAAAGTGACTTTAGATTTTGGACATGAAATTTGGGCGCGGAAGCGCTGCCCCAATTTCGTTAGAAAATCTAAAACACTTCAGCGACCAAAAGTATATGTAACATAATGATAATAACGTCAACTTTGGACTTTTGGACTAAAACATAAAGATAACCGTTTCAGACTATTTTTGGACACTTTAACCTTGACACTTAAAGTTTAACTAAAATTTCATCTATTATATATTATATATAATAACTTATTGAGATCATAACACTTAAACAATCTTGGTATTCTTAGGCTTTCCGTGATTCCCGACACGCTTGTTCGACCGTTTTCCGATCTTACGTTATCTTCGCAACCCGTGAGTTACATCCCCTTACTTTATGTCTTTTAAGCACTCTTTTGGGGGAAACATGAGATCAAATGAATTTGAACATTTTATGTACTATGTCGCCTTATGTGGCACCTTTGACATTTGACATCCTGACTTAAACTATGATTGTTTGATTGTATATGTACAAACCTTTGATGAGAATATAAACGCCGTAATTGCCTACTATCAGTTTTGACAAAATTACATAAGTGCCCCGTTTTCAGTTCAGTTCATTACACACTATTAGCTTTAAGCCGTTGGTAATTATGGGTAGCGATACTTAGGAGAGGTCACTCCTTACTTTAGATTAGATGTCTAAGTACATATTACTAAGTACAGACAAACTTCGTCGATAGTGCGAGGTTGGGGGGGATCAGACTAGTTAATCGGTTTAGTGTGAACTCTTACGTTATATTATGCCAAGTGGTTGATACAATTCTTAAATCATATGTTACAATTATTTACGCATATACATACTTATTTTTGCAACTTGACTTTTCTAAATGTTGATCTACTTGACTAGGATCTTCATTAAAAGTATATATATATTTTAAGCGCTTTTATCCGCTATCTTTCTTTTAAGGAAACTTTATACTTATATATAATTGTCGGAAATTTTTTCGGAACTTTTGTCGAGAACTTATAAACTGTAACTCAGTCTCTACGTTACGTAGTTGACACTTTATCTCATGTTCAGGAAACTAAGCGTAAGTCATGAAGTGCATTGCTCAGGCGGGTCAAGTTTATTATGTGAAGTGTAATTCGGGAGAAGACCTACTTTATTTTGGGAATTTTATAAAACATTTTATTATGTAATTTGTTGTCGTGAACATTATGTATTTTGGTTATGTCTTTTGAACATTTGAACTTTTCAACTTTAATTTAATGACTTGAACCGTTAACTTTTGTTATAACTCGTGAAATGATTCTTTCCTCTTCGCACCTCGTGTTTCCGCTTTAGCGAGGTGTGACAGACTTCGAAACAAAAACTATAACTAAGGCTTTTCACCAAAATCATTTTCGAGTTCAAACTTTAGTATATTATTTTCCGCAATTGCATGATTGTCTTTTTCAACTACGCATGACTTGATCAACCATGCCTAGTTCAAAATGAATTATGCAAGAACGGAAGGAAATTGCTATCGTTAACGGATTTTGAGTCGAAAAATTCCCGGAATGCATTTTAGTTAACTGACCCGTGCATGCATTTTACTTACGTTTTTCCTATTTTAGTTTCCATCGTATTTATGTAACTCCCTTTTCGCAGAAACGTCATGTATCAGTCGTCACACTCGCGATCTCAGTCACGATCCCTCCGTTTCCCCATCGCACGAGGCCTCCGAGGAGCGCGCCGCCTCCGAAAGTCAGCGTCATCAGACGACTGACCCAAAGGAGGATACGTTGATTGCGATCATCAGCAGTATCGGGTCCAGCCCGAGGACTGTGCTTCCACCTCCCCCACCGGTTGACCGCGCGTAAGCAGGTTATCCTCCCGGGCCGCCTACCGGAACGGATGGCCGGACATCAGGCCGGTCCATTCCGACCCGCACCTCCACCCATGCCGTTTGGAGATCCCTATGCCGAGGCTCCACGTACATCCATGTTGGACCACTATACATGGGAGAGACAGCTAGAGCGCGAGGAAATGCAGCGCGCTCGCGACGCCGAGGCAGCCAGGCAGAGGATGCCGCCTACTCCTCAGCTTCCCCCTCCTGCCGCATTCTTGCACCTCCACCGAGAAGTTCGGGGACTTTCAGCGGAGGCCCAACAACAGGGAGTCCTCATCAGCGAAGTCACCGATGTTGCGCATCAGTTGTCCGAGCAGTTGTTGCGAGTCATCGCATCGACTCAAGCCACGACACGAACTGTGCAGCGTCTCGTAGGGGCGTATCTGGTTATGGGGACGTTGATCGCGGTCATGGTGGCCAAGATGTTTCTAGAGAGGCGTCATTAGTCATTTCTTCTTTGTACTTGTACTGTAGGCTTAGGTCGTAATTTTCCGTTGTACACGACTCAACGCCATTTCTTATTTTAGTTCCTTTGTATTGTACCGTACTTTATCTTTTCTTATTCCGAACTATGTACTCAACTTATCATTATTATTAATGAAATTTATCTACCTTAGTATCTATACTTGTCTTTATCATGTGAATCTTTTCATTATTGTAAAATCATTATTATTATCTCTTGAATCACTATCGTGCGTGTGCTATTATTCTTCTATATTACTATTGCGTTATCATTGTCATTGTTCATTGAATTAAATTCTTATCGCATTCTGTCCGTGCGTTCTAAACCGCTCTCTTTTCTTTTACAGAATCATGCCTCCTAAGCGCTCTAACGTTAGCCTAATTATCGAGCAAGTTTCTACCTAGTTGAACGCGTCTATGCCCAACATGATCGCTCAGATCACTGCCGGGATCAATGCCAATGTCAACAACAACCGGCAGCAACAGCAACAGAACAACAACCATCAGAATTAGTACCAAAACCCAAACCCTCCTGCTTGTAACTACAAGAGCTTCATGGCTTGTAAACCAAAGGAATTTCACGGCACAACTGGTTCTGTAGGACTACTCCAATGGTTCGAGAGTATCGAATCGGTCCTGCACATCAGCAGATGTGCTGAAGCCAACAAGGTGGAGTACGCCTCCTGCGTGTTCCACGACCGAGCTTTATCGTGGTGGAACAGTGTTGTCCAAACCCGAGGGCGTGAAACTTCCTACGCTCTTTCCTGGAATGCCTTCAAGAACCTGCTAATCAAAGAGTATTGCCCAAGAGGGGAAATCAAGAAGCTCGAGGCAGAGCTTTGGGACCACAAGATGATCGGCAACGACATCGAAGGGTACACTACCCGGTTCCACAAGCTCGCCCGGCTAGTTCCAAGGTTGGTAACCCCTGAGGAGAACCGGATTGACCTTTACATCTCCGGTCTCGTTCCGTAAATCCGCGACATGGTTATCTCATCCAAGCCCCAAACACTTCAGAGCGCGATCATCCTAGCTCACAGACTCACCAGCAATCTCCTCACCGCTCCTGCATCTTCCAAGAAGGAGTCGGGTGAGAAAAGGAAGACAAAACAGACCCCGAGAAGGAGCTACCGAAACAAGGGAGCCCGAAGCACCCGCAAATTAGCTTTAACTGCAGCACCTGCACCTGCACCACCTACTGCACCCCGACTTACTCTGGGCCGCACCCAAAATGTGACAAGTGTCGTTACCATTACACCGGTAACTGCCCAACTTGCCTCAAATGCCAGAAGGTGGGCCATTTCGCCAAGCACTACCAAGACAAGACAATCATCCAGTGTAAGGCCGATGTGCTTCAAGTGCGGGAGCGACCAACATCTCCGGAACACCTGCCCTAGACTGCATCGAGCTCTGCAGAATCAGGATGGGCAAGGTCAAGGTCGTGCTTTTGCACTTACAACCGAGGAGGCACGTCAGGACCCTAATGCAGTTACGGGTACGTTTTCTATCAATGACCACTTTGCTTCCGTACTATTCGATTCAGGAGCTGAAAGAAGCTTTGTTTCCTTAGAATTTAGACCCCTCATTAACCTAGGATCTAAAGTTTTTAAGGATAGATTTACTATCGAATACGCTAACGGCCAAGAGTTCGAAGCCAAGGATATAATCTTAGGATGTTCATTATGCCTATCTAACAATATTTTACCCATCGATTTAATTCCCATCGAGCTGAAAAGCTTTGACATTATCGTCGGAATGGACTGGCTATCTTGTTTTCGAGCCGTGATCGTCTGTTTCGACAAACTTATTCGCATTCCTCTCTTAGAAAGTGAAACTCTAGTTTTTCAGGGAGACAAACCTGGACGACAACTTTGCATCGTGTGTTCCATAAAAATGCGCAAGTACCTCGAGAAGGACTACGACGCATTCCTCGCTCATGTCGTCGAACGTAAACCTAAAGAAAGCCGAGTACAAGAAATTCCCGTAGTCAAGGATCATCCAGAGGTCTTTCCTGAGGATCTGCCTGGGCTACGCCGCACCCACAAGTGGAATTCCGAATAGACCTCGTTCCTGGCCCAACACCGGTTGCCAAGACACCGTACCGTCTAGCCCCACCCGAAATGCAAGAACTGTCAAAACAACTGCAGGAACTCTTAGACCATGGTCTTATTCGTCCAAGTTCGTCCCCCTAGAGAGCCCCAATCCTCTTTGTCAAAAAGAAGGACATATCCTTCCTTATGTGCATCGATTATCGTGAACTGAATAAGCTGACCGTCAAGAACCGATACCCACTCCCGAGGATCGATGATCTGTTCGACCAGTTGCAGGGTGCAACTTACTTCTCTAAAATCGACCTCCGTTCGGGTTACCATCAGGTTCGTATCAGTGAGACCGACATTCCTAAAACTGCATTTCGAACTCGTTACGGTCATTACGAATTCCTCTTCATGCCTTTTGGTCTGACCAATGGACCTAATGAACAGAGTTTGTAGACCATACCTAGACAAATTCGTAATCGTATTCATAGACGAAATTCTTATATACTCAAGGAACAAGGAAGATCATGCGAAACACCTTAAGCTCATTCTAGAACTCCTCAGAGATCAGAAATTGTACGCCAAATTCTCGAAGTGTGAATTTTGGCTCCGGGAAGTACATTTCCTTGGTCATGTGGTCAACCAAGAAGGGATTCATGTAGATCCGGCTAAGATCTAAGCGATCAAGAAATGGCAAGCCCCGACGACTCCTACGAAAATCCGTCAAACCTAGGGTTGGCTGGCTATTATCGAAGGTTCATCGAGAATTTCTCGAAGATCGCCAAGCCTCTCACCGAGCTCACTCAGAAAGACAAGGACTTCATTTGGGGAAAAGAGCAGGAGGAATCCTTCCAGAAACTCAAACACCAGCTATGTCACGCACCGATTTTTTCCCTGCCGGAGGGCACAGATAACTTTGTAGTGTTTTGCGATGCATCCCATCAAGGACTTTGATGTGTCCTTATGCAGAAGGAAAAAGTCATCGCGTACGCTTCGAGTCATCTTAAAGTGCACGAGCAGAATTACACAACACACGGCCTAGAGATGGGAGCCGTCGTGTTCGCTTTGAAAATTTGGAGTCTACTTGTACGGCACCAAGTGCACGGTTTTCACGGATCATAAGAGTCTTCAACACATTTTGGACCAGAAAATGCTCAACATGAGGCAACGTAGATGGATAGAACTGCTAAGTGACTACGATTGCGAGATCAAATACCACCCGGGTAAAGCGAACGTAGTAGCAGATGCCCTGAGTCGGAAGTAAAGGGTAAAGCCATCTCGAGTTAGAGCACTGGGTATTCAGATTCGGAAAAGTCTTCAAACGCAAATCGCAAGGGCTCAGCGAGAAGCGTTGAAACCCGAGAACATTAAGGTCGAAACGTTGCACAACCACGAAAAGGAATTCGAACGCAAGTCCGACGGGATCCACTACTTCAAGGGCCGAGCATGGATTCCGAAATCCGAAGATCTTCGTAAACTCATTTTGGAGGAGGGCCACCGATCTCGATATTCTATCCATCCGGGATCCGACAAGTTGTATAAGGATCTCCGGGAATACTATTGGTGGTCGGTCATGAAGAAAGATATCGTCTTGTATGTAGCCAAGTGCCTTACTTGCTCGATGGTCAAGGCGGAATATCAGAAGCCCTCAGGTCTACTTCAGCAGCCGGAGATTCCCATGCGGAAGTGGGAACAAATCTCCATGGACTTCATCACAAAGTTGCCCCGTACGACAAGGGGTAACGACACGATTTAGGTCATCGTGGACCGTTTGACGAAATCCGCTCATTTCCTCCCTGTGCGAGAAAACCACTCCATGGAAAAATTCGCTCAAATCTACATCAAAGAGATCGAATCTCGTCACGGAACACCTCTCTCCATCATCTCCGATAGGGATAGTCGATTCACGTCCCGTTTTTGGAATGCCCTTCAGAAATCGCTAGGGACGCGACTAGACCTTAGCACTACTTATCATCCTCAGACTGGGTCAAAGTGAGAGGACGATCCAAACGCTTGAGGATATGCTGAGGGCGTGTGTAGTTGACTTCAGAGGAAGTTGGGACGCTCACCTTCCTTTGGTCGAGTTCTCCTATAACAAAATCTACCATGCCAGCATCAAGTGTGCACCGTTCGAGGCCCTATATGGACGCAAGTGTCGGTCACCTCTATGTTGGCCAGAAGTTTGCGATCGACATCTTACGAGGCTCTACATCGTCCAGGAGACCATCGACAAGATCACCACCATCCGGGAGAGACCGAAGACATCCCGTACCCGGTAGAAGAGCTACGCCGACAACCGGAGAAAACCCCTCGAGTTCCAAGTTGGCGATAGAGTGCTCCTCAAAATATCGCCATGGAAGGGGGTAATCCACTTCGGGAAGCGCGGAAAACTAAGCCCAAGGTACACCGGTCCATTCGAAGTCATAGAGCGTATCGTTCCAGTTGCTTATCGTCTCCAACTCCCTCAGACTCTTTCCAACGTTCATAATGTTTTCCATGTATCGCACTTGAAGAAGTGCCTATCTGATAAGACCATCGTCATCGCTCTCGACAAGGTCCAGATCAACAACAAACTCAATTTCATTGAAGAACCGCTTGAAGTTGTGGACCGCGAGGTCAAACAACTCAGCCAAAGTCGTGTTCATATTGTCAAAGTTCGGTGGAATTCCCGACGTGGTCATGAATTCACGTGGGAACGTGAGGACCAAATCCGTCAGAAGTATCCACATCTGTTCGAGAACACATCTTCATGATGGGACGAACTAAATTTCGGGACGAAATTACTTTCAACCCGGGAGAATGTGACAACCGTCAAAATTTCAGGTGCATTTTACACTCTTTGTCTCTTTAAATGTCTGTCGTTACCTTTAACTGTACTTTTACCGGAAACGCGTCAGTGTCGGAATCACTTTCGGAATCAATTTATATAAGTCCTAATACAAAGAAAACACCTAAGGAGCTTTCCTAAGTTCATAACGTACCATAATTAAGAATTTTCAGTTAAGGAAAAGGTCGAACGAAACAAAATGCCAAAACGACAAAATCAGTAAAATACTGAAAAATGGTCAGGACGCCGCACAAGGTGACCATGTGCGATGTCCTGTACGGGGCAGATTCAAAATTTTTAAGTTTTTAAGCCTTGTCTCGTTTTACACAAACCTTTAACCAACCACAAACGAGATTTGACTCATTACTGCAATTTTCCAAAGACCCAAAGTGTTATTATTACACTTCCTTTATTTTTCTTTTCATTTTTCCATTTTATAAACATAAAACACACACACACACACAAGTTTTCCTCTCAAACTCATCAAACCAGTGATTTCCAGCCATAAAAATCCACTAAATCACCATCAAATATCGTCCAAACATCCAAGCAAGCAAGAAGGAACAAGTCTATTCCGGTTTCAAAGCTTTTCTACCGTTTTTGGAGCTCAAAACACTTCTAAAACATCATCCAAGCTATTTCATCCGGTAGAAATCTTTTCCTTTGATATATTTACTGTTTTTGTATGTTGCATGGATGATCTAAGCCATAAAAACAAGTTTTTATAAAGTTTTATGACACTTTTTATACAACAACGATTTTTAACCGAATAACAAATTAGATCTATGAACTTATGGCTAAAAGTTGTTTAGAAACTGTTAAAATGTCATATAATAAAGTATCTACCGATTGCATGTCGAAATATATGGCTTAACTAATCGTTTTTCAAAGAAAAATCAAGATTTGGGAAAAACAACGCACTGTGCGCCGTCCCAGTAGCCCAGGACGACGCAGCGGGACACAAAAGTGTTCTGTGCGCCGTCCCAGTGGTCATGAACGACGCACAACATCTGTTGTTTTACCGAAAAGTCATCGTTTGGTCGTTTAAAACTTATGTACACACGCTGATTTTTCGAGACTATTAATTTGGGACTAAGGTTGGTAAAATAATTATATTTTTGTTATATATTGGAGTTATTATACATTAATGAACATGTTTAAATTACATTATGTTGTGTATGTGTTTTGTGAGCGGGAAAGTGACTTTAGATTTTGGACATGAAATTTGGGTGGGGAAGCGCTGCCCAAATTTCGTTAGAAAATCTAAAACACTTCAGCGACCAAAAGTATATGTAACATAATGATAATAACGTCAACTTTGGACTTTTGGACTAAAACATAACGATAACCATTTCGGACTATTTTGGACACTTTAACCTTGACACTTAAAGTTTAACTAAAATTTGATTTATTATATATTATATATAATAACTTAATGAGATCATAACACTTAAACAATCTTAGTATTCTTAGGGTTTCCATGATTCCCGACATGCTTGTTCGACTGTTTTCCGATCTTACGTTATCTTCGCAAACCGTGAGTTACATCCCCTTACTTTATGTCTTTTAAGCACTCTTTTGGGGGAAACATGAGATCGATAATTTTGAACATTTTATGTACTATGACTTTTATATACTGTGATTTTTATGAAGTATGTCTTTCATTAACTATGACTTTATTGAACTATTTGACATTGATCGTACTTATATGCGTAAAACTCTTTTCAGTCGCCTTATGTGGCACCTTTGACGTTTGACATCTTGACTTAAACTATGATTGTTTGATTGTATATGTACAAACCTTTGATGAGAATATAAACGCCGTAAGTGCCTACTATCAGTTTTAACAAAATTACATAAGTGCCCCGTTTTCAGTTCAGTTCATTACACACTATTAGCTTTAAGCCTTTGGTAATTATGGGTATCGATACTTAAGAGAGGTCACTCCTTACTTTAGATTAGATATCTAAGTATATATTACTAAGTACATACAAACTTCGTCGATAGTGCGAGGTTGGGGCGGATCAGATCAGTTAATCGGTTTAGTGTGAACTCTTACGTTATATTATACCAAGTGGTTGATACAATTCTTAAATCATATGTTACAATTATTTACGCATATACATACTTATTTTTGCAACTTGACTTTTCTAAATGTTGATCTATTTGACTAGGATCTTCATTAAAAGTATATATATATATATATATATATATATATATATATATATATATATATATATATATATATATATATATATATATATTATAAGCGCTTTTATCCGCTATCTTTCTTTTAAGAAAACTTTATACTTATATATACTTGTCGGAACTTTTTTCGAGAACTTATAAACTGTAACTCACTCACTACGTTATGTAGTTGACACTTTATCTCATGTTTCAGGAAACTAAGTGTAAGTCATGAAGTGCATTGCTCGGGCGGGTCAAGTTTATTATGTGAAGTGTAATTTGGGAGAAGACCTACTTTATTTTGGGAATTTTATAAAACATTTTATTATGTAATTTGTTTTCGTGAACATTATGTATCTTGGTTATGTCTTTTGAACATTTGAACTTTTCAACTTTAATTAATGACTTGAACCGTTGACTTTTGTTATAACTCGTGAAATGATTCTTTGCTCTTCGCACCTCGTGTTTCCGCTTTAGCGGGGTGTGACACAATTGTACTAATTCTACCTTCGATTCATGTCCAAAACTGTCGCCAAAAGTGAATGCTTCCTCTCCAACATCGAGAAGCTTATTTCGCTTTACCCAAGCATCATGCCACTCTCGAGCCTCAGAAATTAGTAACCCGTCATCTCTACTTTTTCTGAACTTGCAAACGTTATCACCTTTTCTTTTATCGAATTCCTTCTTCTTAAAATCGCTCCAGGATGTATCACTTTCGACATCGTCGAATTCCTGCAAAATATTTTCCTTTCCCCGGCAAATTAAAGAAAATGAATCAAAAGAGTCGTGATATGTACCTTGACAATTTTCCTCCAAATCTGAATTAGATTTCTTATTCTTCATGTGTGGGTTCGACTTGTCCAAATCTGCGAGCTCCTTTTTCGAAATTGCACCAGAAGCTTCGAGCTCTTCCTCAAATGGAATTATTCCTTCCAATAACGTTGCACCCAGATTATTTATTAAATATTCTATCTCTAATAAATCTAAATTCGGGTTGGATTTCTCCAGTGTCAAGCTCGAACAAGTCTTCCCAAATTCCTCCAACTCCATTTTCAAAATGGGATCAAAATCCTCGAGCTCCTCATCTTCCTTATCGTCAACCGCAACCTCCTCTTCAAGCATTTTCTGCACATCTCGGTCAAACATGTCATCAATAACATCAATACGGAAACAGGTTTCATCAGTTGAGTATGAATGTTTTTGAGCTTTATCAAAAGAAAATTTAATTCGCTCGTCCCTAACCCGCAATGAAATCTCCATGTCCTTTACACGAATGATAGCATCCACGGTGTTTAAAAATGGTCGACCTAAGATAAGCGGCACAGTACAATCCTCCTCCATATCTAGAATGACAAAATCAACGGGGAAAGTGAATTTTCCTACATTAACTAGCATATGTTTAGCAACTCCTAATGGGTATTGAAATGATCGGTCGGCTAAACGGATACTCATTCTAGTAGGTTTTAAATCTCCTAAAGCAAGTTTAGCATATAATGAATGTGGCATCAAATTTATGCTAGCTCCTAAGTCGGCCAATGCCTTACAACTATAGGTCTTACTAAAATTACAAGTAATGAGAAAACTCCCTGGATCGTCCAATTTTAGTGGTGTCGTGTTCTTCACCACAACTGAGCACTCCGCGTTCAAGAAGGCGGACTGCACCTCCGACGACTTTCCTTTTTCCGCGGAAAGCTCTTTGATGAACTTTGCGTAATTCGGCATCCCTGAAATTAGATCAACAAGAGGAACATTAATAATAACAGATTTAATCATGTCGCAAAATTTACCGTACTTCTCCTTAATGTGTGCCTTCCTCATACGTTGAGGATATGGGATACGTGGCTTATAAGCTTTGATTGGCACTTCCTCCACTGGTTCAGGTGATTTGGCCTTGGGTTGAACCTGTGGTGCCTCGTCCTCGATCTCGAAATCGTCCGAAATTGGTTCAGCATAGGGGGGCGTCGTCCCTGTAGGGGGGAATGACGCACCGTGGTGTGTTTTGGATATAGGGCGTCGTTCTGATGCTAAGGGAGGCGCCCTATCTGAAATGTTTTCCGAAAAATCTTCGTTTTCGTCTCCGTTTTCTCCCCCAAACTTAGTTTGTGAACGTGTCATGATTGAGTTCACGTGTTCTTCTCTCATTCCAGGAGGTTGATATTTCGGTCCCTGATTATGTTTAACATTTTGTGGTCACGGGTTCGGTTGTGTGTTGCTCGGTAACTGGCCCGGTGGCCGATTAGAGAACCGCTCATTCATTCGATCGAAACTCCTCTCCAAGTCCTGCATCGCTGCCTGCTAATTTCGCTGTCCTTGCTCGTGTGATCGTTTAAAACCTTGAACTAATTTTTAACTGCGTCATTCTTTGCACTCTGAGTCTGAATAAACGTCTTTAGCAAAAATTTCACGCTTTGATCATCTTCTTCGTTCTTCGGTGGATCATATCTTGGTCTTGGTGGCGATCTCGTGTTGTTTCTTTGCCAGCCATTATCTCGATTTTCACCACGTTTGTAATTACCCGGACGGTTTTGCCAAGTTGCTCCCCGATTAGGGTAGCCATAATTTGCGTAATTGGCATCCTCCACTCGACAATCACTCGCATAGTGCGTTCCTCCACAATTCTCCCACCCATGCTTGATAACATGTACCTTTTTCTCTAGATAAGTCATTCTTCTATCAAGCTTGTCTGCCATCGTCTTGATCTCTTTCAGAATAATGGACGTATCATTGTTACCTTCCACTTGAGCAACATGTCCTCTTGCTCTTCGACCTCTACCATCGTCTCGATACTCCCTCGATAAGCTTATGACTAACTTATCCTCCATCAAGTTGAATTCTTCATTTGTGGTCTTGTACATAAAATCTCCCCCTCCAGCTAAATCCAACTCGTTTTGTGACTCCTTGGTTAAACCGAAAAGAAAATCTCTATTATGTTGTGTTTGCCGAATCCATGACCATAGAAACTCCTAAGCATCTCCTTCAATCTTTCCCATGACTTAGTGGATGTCTCGTCATCTTCTTGTCTAAATCCTCGAATGTCTCGTAGCAATTTCCTACCCAAGGCGGGTGAGAAAAATCTTTTGATGAAAGATTCTCGCATTTGTGCCCATGTTGTAATTGTGTTTTCTTCTAGTTCTTCAAACCAAACCTTCGCATCTCCAATGAGAGACGAAGGTAACAACCTCAGCTTGACACTATTGCCTTTTCCTTCTCCATACTTGAACATCTCACATAGCTCGTTGAATTTTGCTACATGCTTATGTGGATTGGCATGGTATCGTCCATCGAAAGTGTTGTCTTGGATCAATTTGAGATGATGACCCTTGACTAATAAGTCTTCACCCCAAGTTCGGGGTGGTTGGCATGTCCAATGGATCCATAGTCGCTTGCGGTTCCGGTTTTTCTTCAACAATCAACTCTTCAACTGCAGATTCTGTAGTGCTTCCTCCTCCTTCTGAAGACGCGATGTCTTCAAACTTTACCGGTGAAAACGGTCCAAAACCTGGTGGCGTCTGAATTAGTATGTTTCCTTTCTTCTTGCCTCGCTTCTTCGATACTCATGGATTTGATTTTGGACTTAGGAGTGGTAATCCCGAAGCCCTTGTATTCATCCACTACCTGAATACCTACAAAGACAGAAACAAGAAAAGCGTAAAACGCACCGGTGTAATAACAATTAAAAGTAACTTCCAAGTATGTTAATACTCAAAAGGATCGTATCAAAAATTCGAAACAAAAAACTAAAAGTAGGTCCCCGGCAGCGGCGCCAAAAACTTGATGTGTAAAATCTAGTTTATAAAACTCGACCTACTATTAGACTTAATTACACACTTATAGTTAGTGGACCTATTCGTATATAATATAGTTATAGTAAGCAAAGGTTAGAACTCATGAACTAATTTAGTTTTTCAAATTACGAATTAATAATACTGGTTTGTTTTTGGGGTTTTTATTATTACGAAAGATTAACTATTAAAAACTGAAAAGTGATTATAAAAATCAAAGGGAGAAAAGTAATTGAATTTATCAAATATTGGAGAAAATACACTCGTTCGACACTTCACTTGTTTTCTAATTAAGTTTACGAAATTGAATGTATATTTAACCTTTAATATAGAGCAAAACTCCTCTCGAATATTTTACTAACTTTAACTCCTTCAAATTATAATGTTCCTCTCGAATAAGTTACAATTATTAGTAATTAAGCATTAATTAACAAGCCGGTATTTTATGATTTAAATCTAATGAAGTTTCCTCTCGAATAACTTCTCTAATTACTAAGTCTTCTCGGATCTTATTAATTAGACTTACTCGTTTACGTTTCATTACCTAAGCTGTTATTACTAGGTCCTCTCGAATCCTAACAATTTTAAACCGATTAAAGACCGACCGATTATTTCATACAACCTAATTAATCTATCTAGATTCCTCTCAAATACCTAGAATGGTGATTAACTAATTGCACATAAACAACTTATAATAATATGTCAAAACATAAACAATTAAGGATCTACGATTAAACATAAAAACTTAACAATCAATAACGAAACAAAATTATTAAACAAGATCCATAAGTCAAACGAGCATAAAAGATGTTTAGCTACTCATAATTATGTTCAAAACAATAGAAAATAATAAAGAAATCATACTAGAAAGGTTCTTCGAAAAGAAAGAAACAAGAAAACTTCAGACGTCTTCGATTCGTGACCGAATGTTAACCGAAATCACCTTCAAAACTCTACTTGCAGCCTCCAAGATGCCTTCCAGTCGATTTCCTAACCTTTAATTCGAGCTCCGGAAGTTCTATTTTAATATGGGGTTAACTCCTCTATTTTATCGGTGAAAAACAAATCCTTAAAAAGCTAGAAACGTCGTCGGGGCGTCGCAGTCAGATGGCAGGGCGTCGTGTCACACCCCGCTATAGCGGAAACACGAGGTGCGAAGAGCTGGAATACCATTACACGGGTTATAACAAAATATAACGGTTCAAGTCATTAATTAAAAATAAAAGTGTTCACCAATTCAAAAGACAACCAAGTAGTTTAACGTTTCAATACAAGTACATAAATAAAATTTCAAACAAATTCCCAAAATAATAAACAAGTCTTTTTCCCAATGAAAGTCTCACGCAACCATCCTGACCCGTCCATGCCATGCACTTCATTCTTACATTTAATTTCCTGAAACATAAGATAAAGTGTCAACTACAATAAAGTAGTGAGTGAGTTACAGTTTAAGTTTCTTGACAAAAAGTTTCCGTGAAGTATATATAAGTAAAGAGTTTCATAAATGAAAAAGAAGCGGAGCGGCGCTTAAATATATATATACTTTAAAATTTTACGAGGCAACGGGGCATAACAATACCCTAGAGTTTGTACATATGCAAGTAGAACAATACTTGTAAATTAAAAGTTGCGGAGTCAATCGCTAAAAGAGTGTAAATGCGTAAATAAAACTAATGATTAAAATCTTGTATCAACCTCTTGGCATAATATAACATAAGTGGACACACTAAACCGATTAACCAACTGTGAGGCCCGTTACCCCGTATTATCGACGAGGAGTATTCTGATCATAGTAATATGTACTTAAGCTGCCGCCTAATCAAGGAACGGTTGTTTCCTAAGTATCGATACCCATAATTACTAAACGACTTAACAAAGCTAATTGTGTGTGATGAACTAAAACTGGGCACTAAAGTAAGTTGTTTCAAAACTGATATTAGGCACTTATGAATCGCGTTATATTCTCATCAAGGGTTGGTTTCACATACAAGAGATCTTAATTTAGTTAGCCAATTAACGGGGGCAAGCCAGTAAGCCAATAGGGGCAATAAAATGTTTTACGCATATGAGTTTAACAAAGTTTCCAAAATAGATCAATAGTTCACAAAGAGTTTCAAGAGTTCATAACAGTTTCAAGATGTTCATAAGAGTTGCAAAAGTTCATAAATCTTATGTTTCCCCCAAAAGTTATATATAAAAAAAATAAGTAAAGGGGATGTAACTCACGGGTTGCGAAGATAAGTCTCGAGTAAGAGAGAGGAGCGGAACACGTCGGGAATCAAAGATGACCTAAACACCCAAGTGTCGTGTAAGTATAAGTTTTTATGATTTAAGTTATGTTAAAGTTCCAATTTAACATTTTTAGTATTAGATCTTTACACTTAAATTCTGTCCAAAACTCTCAATACGGAAAGCTTACGTGTTACGAAATGTTCAATTACGTTTAATGTCCGATTAGTCCAATTATGTCCAAAAAGGTTCGATGTTCAAAGTCAATATGTTTAGGTCACAAAAATAATAAGTTACTGAGTTTCGGGTATATGTTACGGTGAAATTTGAACAGTGCTTCCGCGCTATAAAAATTTAGTTCATTTTCAATACCATTTCAAACAATACAATTCAATAATACAATGGTTTTTATTCATAAAACTTAACCAAACAATATCTTTTATGAAATTAGTAAGTTGTTCAAACATATATTCTGTGATGAGTTTAGTTGGTCACCATTCTTAACGTTTAAGTTGCAACAAAGAAATCTTCGTGTTCAGCAAGATCCAGACAGCGGCTGGAGATATTCAGCCGCCCGCTGGACCTCAGCCGCTGGCTGAATATCTTCAGCCGCCGGGTGGAGGCCTTCGGCCAGTTTCACCGTTTTGGTATTTTTCGACTTTTAAGCATTTTTAGAGATAGATTTTTACATGCAAAATGTTGTTAGTGAAATATATTCATATTAGTGTTAAAATCACAGTTTCTTTTAGATCCTTTTCATAAAAATGTGGATCTATGTGAAAAACCCGTTTTTAAGTAAGAAAACGTTAGGGATCTTTATAAAAACAACTTTTTAGACTTTAGATCGTCCATGCAGGTAATTATTTATGATATAACAGTAAGATAAAAGATTTTTACCGAAGGAAAAAGCTAGAGGAAGGTTTGGATGAGATAGAGCTTCAAAATGGTAGAAAAACTTCTTCAAAAACCCGTTTTTATGCTTCCTTCTTGTTACCCTTTGCTTTAGGACGATTTGTGTATGTTTTGATGGTGATTTTTGTGTGTTTGTTTGCTGTTTTGAATGGTAAAATCACTGGTTAGTTGATGTTTTTGAGAGAGAGAGAGTTTGATAGAACTAGGTGTTTGTGTGTGTGTATTTGAAAATATGGTAATGAAATGAAAATGGGAGTAAAGGGAAGGGTATTACTGCCCTAGGGACCCTAAATGACAGATT
The DNA here is from genome assembly GCA_910822075.1 of Senecio squalidus. Lineage (NCBI taxonomy): Eukaryota > Viridiplantae > Streptophyta > Magnoliopsida > Asterales > Asteraceae > Senecio > Senecio squalidus. The sequence goes on along the minus strand of CAJVGC010000582.1, from coordinate 35,200,649 downwards.
TATTGGTCCAATCCCGTAATTATTGTGTTGGTCCAATCAAGAGACATGCAAAAATGAGTCATCAACCACTGGACAGCGGCTTTCAGCCGCCGGCTGGCCATATCTAGCCGTCGGCTGGGCTTCAGCCGCTGGCTGACATCTTTCAGCCATCGGCTGGATGGCATTTCCCAGCTTGGTGGCGTTTTAAGTTTTCCGTTATTGTTAAGTGTGGACTATAATTTTATTAGTTCCCGTTATGAACTTAGTCAAGTTTAGTGTATAATTTCTTGGTGTTAGGATTTATAAGTTGATTCCGACTTTGGTTCCGACACAATTATAGTCACAATAAAGTACGAACAAGAACGATACGATCAAGATAAAATACAACTAAGGATTTGTACCGACATAATAAATGAGAATCACCTGAATTTTAGACGGTTGTCACATTCTCCCCGGGTTGAAAGAAATTTTCGTCCCGAAATTTGACTCGTCCCATCAGGTAGATGTGTCTTTGAACAAATGTGGATACTTTTGACGAATTTGGTCCTCACGTTCCCATGTGAATTCATGACCACGTCGGGAGTTCCACCGAACCTTGACAATTGGAACACGACTTTGTTTTTGAGTTGTTTGACCTCGCGGTCTACAACCTCAAGCGGTTCCTCGATAAGGTTGAGCTTTTTGTCGATCTTGACCTCGTCGAGTGGGATGACGATGGTCTAATCAGATAAGCACTTCTTCAAGTGCGAGACATGGAATACGTTGTGAACGTTGGAAAGGATCTGCGGGAGTTGGAGTCGATATGCTACTGGGCCGATTCGCTCGATAACTTCGAATGGTCCGGTATACCTTGGGCTTAGCTTGCCGCGCTTCCCGAAGCGAACTACCCCCTTCCATGGCGATATTTTGAGAAGCACTCGATCGCCAACTTGGAATTAGAGGGGTTTCCTTCGGTTATCGGCGTAGCTCTTCTGCCGGGTACGGGGCGTCTTCAGTCGTTCTCTGATAGTAGTAATCTTGTCGATGGTCTCCTGAACGATGTCGAGCCTTGTGAGTTGTCGATCACCGACTTCTGGCCAACAAAGCGGCGACCGGCACTTACGTCCTTATAAGGCGTCGAACGGAGCGCACTTGATGCTAGCGTGGTAGCTGTTATTGTAGGAAAACTCGACCAAAGGAAGGTGAGCATCCCAACTTCCTCCGAATTCAACTACGCATGCTCTTAGCATATCCTCAAGTGTTTGAATCGTCCTTTCACTCTGACCATCGTTCTGAGGGTGGTAGGCGGTGCTAAGGTCTAGTCGCGTCCCTAGCGATTTCTGAAGCGCGTTCCAAAAGCAGGACGTACATCGACTATCCCTGTCAGAGATAATGACAAGAGGGGTTCCGTGGCGAGAGATGATCTTGTTGATGTAGATTTGAGCGAATATCTCCATGGAGTGGTTCTCTCGTACTGGTAGGAAGTGAGCACATTTTGTCAATCGATCCACAATTACAAAAATCGTGTCGTTACCCTTTGCCGTCCGGGGCAACTTGGTGATGAAATCCATGGAGATTTGTTCCCACTTCCACATAAAAATCTCCGGTTGTTGTAGTAGACCAGGGTGGATGGAGTATCGGGAACGCTGGCCCTCGTCCAAAATTAGCTTGCGAAGATATTCGGATCTCGGAATCCAGGCTCGGCCCTTGAAGTAGTGGATTCCGTCGGATTTGAGTTCGAATTCCTGCTCATGATTGTGCAACGTCTCGTTCTTCAAGTTCTCGGGTTTCAACGCTTCTCGCTGAGCCTCGGCGATTTGCGTTTGTAGATTTGTCTGAATCTGAATACCTAATGTTGTAACCCGAGATGGTCTTACCCTTTCCTTCCGACTCAGGGCATCCGCTACTACGTTTGCCTTACCCGAGTGGTATTTGATCTCGCAGTCGTAGTCGCTCAGCAGTTCGATCCATCTCCTTTGTCTCATGATGAGCATCGTCTGATCTAGAATGTGTTGAAGGCTCTTATGATCCGTGAAGACCGTTCACTTAGTACCGTACAAGTAGTGTCTCCAGATTTTTAAAGAGAACACGACGGCTGCCAGCTCTAGGTCGTGTGTGGTGTAGTTCTGTTTGTGCACTTTGAGCTGCCTTGAAGTGTAGGCGATGACTTTATCCTTCTGCATAAGGACACACCCAAGTCCTTGGTGGGATGCATCGCAGAATTATACAAATTTATCCGTGCCCTCCGGCAGGGACATAAATCGGTGCGTGGCAGAGCTGGTGTTTAAGTTTCTTGAAGGATTCCTCTTGTTTTGTACCCCAAACAAAATCCTTGTCCTTCTGAGTGAGCTCGGTGAGTGGCTTAGCGATCTTCGAGAAATTCTCGATGAACCTTCGATAAAAGCCGGCCAACCCTAGAAATTGTCGAATCTCCGTAGAAATTGTCGAATCTCGATCGCTTCGATCTTAGCCGGGTCTACATGGATTCCTTCTTGTTTGACCACATGACCAAGGAAATGTACCTCCCGGAGCCAAAATTCACACTTCGAGAATTTGGCATACAGTTTCTGATCTCTGAGAAGTTCTAAGATAAGTTTCAGGTGTTTCGCGTGATCCTCTTTGTTTCTCGAGTAAATAAGGTTGTCGTCAATGAATACGATCACAAATTTGTCCAAATATGGTCTACACACCCTGTTCATCAAATCCATGAACACCGCTGGTGCGTTGGTCAGACCAAATGACATGACGAGGAATTCGTAATGACCGTAACGAGTTCGGAAAGCGGTTTTTGGGATGTCGTTCTCACTGACACGAACCTGATGATAACCCGAACGGAGGTCTATTTTCAAGAAATAAGTTGCACCCTGGAACTGGTCGAACAGATCATCGATCCTCGGAAGTGGGTATCGGTTCTTGACGGTCAGCTTGTTCAGTTCGCGGTTGTCGATACACATACGAAAGGATCCGTCTTTCTTTTTAACGAAGAGTATTGGGGCTCCCCAGACGGCGCCAGACGGTACGGTGCTTGGCGACCGGTGCTACGCCAAGAACTAGGTCTATCCGGAATTCCACTTGTCGATGTGGCGGTAGCCCGGGTAAATCTTCGGGAAAGACTTCAGGGTGATCCTTGACTACTGGTATATCTTGTACTCGGCTCTCTTTGGGTTTACGTTCGACAACGTGAGCGAGGAATGCGTCACAGTCCTTCTCGAGGTACTTGCGCATTTTCATGGAGGACACGATACGGAGTTGTCGTCCAGGTTTGTCTCCTTGAACAACTAGAGTTTCACTGCTTGAGAGAGGGATGCGAATAAGTTTGTCGAAACAGACGATCTCGCCTCGGAAACGAGATAGCCAGTCCATTCCGACGATTACGTCAAAGCTTTTCAGCTCGGTCGGGATTAAGTCAATGCGGAAGGTTTTATCGGATAGGCATATGGAACATCCTATGATTATATCCTTAGCTTCGAATTCTTGGCCGTTAGCGTACTCTATGGTGAAGCTATCCTTAAGAACTTTAGATCCTAAGTTAATGAGGGGTCTAATTTCTAAGGATACGAAGCTTCTCTCACCCCCTGAATCGAACAAAACTGATGCATAGTGGTTGTTTACAGGAAACGTACCGTTTACCGCGTTAGGGTCCTATCGAGCTTCTTCAGCTGTGAGGGCGAAAGCACGTCCTCGACCTCGCCCTCTTTGGTTTGGTTGGGCGTTCTGGAGTCTTGGACAGGCGTTCCGGAAGTGTTGATCACTCCCACACTCGAAGCACACCGGCTTCTGACCTGGGACTATTACTTTCTCCGTAAAATATCTAGCAAAGTGCCCTACCTTCTGGCATTTTAAGCACACCGGCCAGTTCCCGTGGTGGTGGAAGTTTCACTTGGGGTTCGTCCCCGTGTAGGTTCGGGCTCCAGTTGGTGGCGGTGGTGCTACATCAGTCACCGAGAAATTGCGGGTGGTTTTCTTCTTCTTGTTTCTGTCGCTTCTCCTGGGGGTTTGATCAGATTTTTTTTTCTCACCCGACTCCTTCTTGGAGGATGCGGGAGCGGTGAGGAGGTTACTGGTGAGCCTGTGGGCTAATATGATGGCGATCTGGAGAGTTTGAGGTTCAGCTGAGATGACCATTCCCCGGATCTCAGGAACGAGACCGGAGACATAGTGGTCGATACGGTTTTCCTCAGGAGTTACCAACCTCAGGACCAGTCGGGCCAACTCGTGGAATCGGGTAGTGTACCCTTCGATGTCGTTTCCGATCATCGTGTGATCCCAGAGATCCGCCTCATGCTTCTTAATTTCCCCTTTGGGGCAGTACTCCTCTATCAGAAGGTTCTTGAATTGGTCCCACATGAGAGTATAGGCGGTTTCGCGTCCTCTGGTTCGGACTACGTTGTTCCACTAAGTCAGGGCATTTTCGTGTAGTACGCAGGAGGCGTACTCCACCTTGTCAGCCTCAGCACACCTGCTGATGTGCAACACTGACTCAATACTCTCAAATCAGGACACGAGTCCTACAGCACCAGTTGTGCCGTGGAATTCCTTAGGATTGCAGGCCATGAAACTTTTGTAGGTGCAGGCAGGGGGGTTTGGGTTTCGCTAATGGTTCTGATTGTTGTTCTGGTTCTGGTTGTTGTTCTGATCATGCCGTTGCTGCTGTTGTTGCTGCTGCTGGTGGTTGTTGACATTAGCGTTGATCCCGACACTGATCTGTGCGATCATGTTGGGCATAGTTGCGTTCAACTGAGCAGCAACTTGATCAGCAATGCGGTCAGCATTGGAGCGCCTAGGTGCCATGATTCTACAATAGAAAAAGAAAGATCCAATTTAGAACGCAAGAATGGAATATGATAAGAATATAATTCAATGATAATGATAACACAAGAGTAATATGAAAGAACAAATAGTACACGCACGACAATGATTCAAGAGATTCACACGACAAGAGTAATAATTCAACCATAATTCAAAGATTCACACGACAATGAAGAGTATAGATAATAAGAATAGAAATTTCATTAATTAATAATAGCGTTGAATACATAGTTCAAAATGAGAAAGTGAAGTACTAGGACAATACAAATAGAAATAAAATAGATATGGCTTTGAGTTGTGTACACTAGAAAAATTACAACTCGAGCCTAAAGTACAATATATAAAAGAAGATAACTACCGGCGTTTCTCGAGAAACATCTTGGCGACTAGGGGTGTTGATCGGGTTGGGTTACCGGGTTTCGGGTTATACGGGTTGGGTTATTCGGGTTTTTTATAATAGAAAATATACCCGTACCCGGCCCGTATAAATACTCGGGTTACGCGGGTGTGGATTAAATGGGTCGGGTGTTACGCGGGTTGGGTCACCTAACCCGAATAACCCGTAATCGATCTAATAGAAACACCAACTTAATAAGTATTTAAACTTCAAAACTCTAAAAAATACTTTATCAGTATACCTAGTAAAGTGGTCCCAAACCTTGGATCTTAATTGTGTTGCCCTACGTTTCACTTTTGGTGCATCGCCTTCTTGATTTTTGTTGTTGATTTCAGTTTCATCCATCTTATCGTCGATGTAATCATTTATATGTGTCATCTAGTTATAAAATATGAAATAAACAATCAAACTTTGCAATATACAAACAAATAACAGTACATTATAAAAGTATAAACAACTATAACGCATTACCTTTAGGATTTTGCTTGAGAGTGTTAAAAATATGAATCCAATTTGTGTGTAGACTCCTTTGAAAGAAAGTGTTTGTATGCATGGATTCAGGCTACATTAGGTTGAGTTATTATCAAAAATATTGAATTGGGCTTAATAACAATTAGTCTTAATAACACAACTACATTATGTTAGAGTTATAATCTGTGGATTGATGTATTCAATTTGGACGTAATATATTAGGTAGTAGTATTATTAAAAATAGATAAAATATTAGGTTTATAAAAACATGGGTTATTTGGGTTATTCGGGTTAACTCTAATAATTTTTTTTAACCTATACCCGCACTGTGACAACCGTCAAAATTCAGGTACTTGTTCAATTATTATATCAGTTCGAAACATTAGTTACTCCTTTACCGTGTTCGTTCTGTTCTAGCTCGTAACTTTTGAGTCTATACCTTGTCGGAACTAGTGTCGGAATAACTTCCGGAATCAAAATTATAAGTCCTAATACCAAGAAAACACCTATTGAACTTTACTAAGTTCATAACTTATCATAAGTAAGAACTTTCAATTAACAAAAAAAGGTCCAACGAAGCAATAACGTAAAAACGAAAAATCAGGAAAACCGGAAAACAGCCCGGTGCACAGCACCTCTTCCTGAGGTGCGCAGCACCTAGCTGCAGACTCAAAAAAAAAAATTACAAATTTGGTCCTTGCCTCGTTTTTACACAAACTCCACCAATCAAAAACGACCTAACCCACTCATTTACTGCCAAACAACAGTCCCAAGAGCAGTATCATTACCATCTTTTATTTTCATTTCATTTTCATTTTACAAAAATTATTTACACATACTAAAAACACACACAACTCATTTTCTCTCAAAAAGCTTCAAGAGTTCATCATTTCCAGAACTTTTCCACCATAAAAATTCACTTCTAAGCCATACAAATCGTTCCATTCATCTAGAGAAGCAAAGGGGTGTGGTTATTCCGAAAAAGGACCACGTTTGCAAAGATTTTTGGAGCTCAAATCCGACCAAACTCATCATCCAAGCTTTTCCTTCGGTAGATTACTTTCCTTTCACTGCTTTTGCATAAATAATCGATTGCATGTAAGATCTAACGGTTGAAAATGCGTTTTTATACAAATCTTTGACTTTTATGGTCAAAAACGTTTTTAATCGAGATACTCATTAGATCCACGAATATGTGAATAAAAACACTTTAGAAACTGTTAAAATGATGTTTTAAAAGATATTTACTAAATGCATGTTCGATCTAAACAACAAAAATAAGTTTTATAAAGATTTATGTCGCTTTTCATACAAAAACGATTTTTATCTAAATAATGCTTAGATCTATATCTTTGTGGTCAAAAGTTGTTTAGAAACTATAAAAACATCATATTATAAAGTATCTACTGGTTGCATGTCGAAATCCTTGAGTCACAAAACGTTTTTAGCAAGAAAAACACAAAACGGGAAAAGAGACAGCAGCTAGGTGCGCAGCACCTGTGCCCAGGTGCGCAGCACCGAGCTGCTGTTCTCCCGAAAAATCGTCGTTTTACTCGTTTTAAGATTATGTTTACATTCTGGACTTTTACCGATATCATTTTGGGACTGAGATAAACAAAACTAATAATATTGGTAACCCACATTGGACTCTTTGGACTATTTAAATAAGTTATTATGTATTATACATGTTTTGTGAGCGGGATTGACTTTAGGTTTTGGACACAAAATTTGGGCGCGGAAGCGCTGCCCAAATTCCGTTAGAAAGCCTAAACCAACTCAGCGACCTAAACATGTCTAACATAATAATAACTTTGACTTTGAACTTTCGGACTAAACATAACGTTAACCGCTTCGGACCAAATCTTGGAACAATATTGGACTTAACACTTAATTACAAACTAAAGTTACATAAAACTCTTATATATATGAAGAACATCACAAGAAGTTAACTTTTGTACTATATTGGTAATTAATAGGCAATCCGTGATTCCCGGCTCACATATTCCGACCGAGTTTCCAAGTTCTCGTTCTCTTCGCAATCCGTGAGTTACAACCCCTTCTTTTATATATTTTACATGAATTTGGGGGAAACATAAGATTAATTGCATTTTTAAGCCTTATGAAACAAATTGCAATATATCAAACTTTGACTTTTGGCTTATTAAACTTTGACTTTTGACTTATTAAACTTTGACTTTTGACTTATCAAACTTTGACTTTTGACTTATTAAACTTTGACATTTGGATCGTACTCGGACTATTTGAACGACTATTTGAACTCTTATGCGTAATTTATTTGACTTTACTTAGACTTATTGGTCGCTCTCTTTTGACTAAACTGATTATTGATGCTTGTATACGTACCAACCCTTGATGGAACTATAACACGATCTTAAGTGATGGACGTACGACTCTCTCGATTTTTTTTAAAATAAAGTTTACTTAGTGCCCGACTGTTTTAGACTTAGACTTTCACACTATTACCTACTTAGCCGTATAGTAATTATGGGTATCGATACTTAGGAAAGAACCGTTCCTTGCTTAGATGGCAGTCTAAGTACATATTACTAAGTTCTGAATAACTTTCCGTTTGAGAGGCGGGAAGTTGGGGCCGTTCACGGTTGGATAATCGGATTAGTGTGAACACTTAAGTTATAGATGCCAAGAGGTTGATACAAGAAAATCTAATTAGTTACTTACGCATAAACTTATAAACTTTTTAGCGATTGATATACGCTTCTTCTATTTGACTAAATTTGACTATATTTGGTCTTTACAAACTTAGGGCACCAGTCCGCCCATTACTTGGACTTTAAAGTATATAAACTATAAGCGACTTTTCTCCGCTAATCTCCTTTATGGAAACTATTACTTTATATACTTTATTTACATTTTGACGTACTACTTAAACTGTAACTCACTCACTACGTTTTCGTAGTTGACACTTTATCTTATGTTTCAGGAAATTAGTGTAAGCATGTGGTGCATGGCATGGATGGGTCGAGGCGGTTGTGTGAGAACCTTTTTGGGAAAAGACGTGGCCAGTTATTTTGGGAATTTTTAATGAACTTTTTAATTGTGTATCAATGTACTAAATTATCGTGTCTTGAATGGATTTGTAAACACTTTTATTTTAATTAATGACTTGATTACCGTTATGTTTTATATGACCTGTGTAAAGATTTTCCAGCTCTTCACATTCCGTGTTTCCGCTTTAGCGGGGTGTGACAGACTTGGTATCAGAGCACAGGTTATAGAGAAAAACGGTTTTAAAATTTTTTCAAAAGTTTTCGAAACCAAACTATAACCAAGACTTTCGGAAAATCGTTTATGGGTCTAAACTTTAGAGAATTAATTCCGCGATTGCATATTTATTTTCAACTACGCATGGCCTGATCACCCATGCCTAGTTCAAAAGAGATTATGCAAGGACGGAACGTAATTACTAATGTTAACGGTTTTGAGTCAAAATTCCCGGTACTGTCTTTTCCCGATTCTCACGCGACTGACCCGTACATGCATTTCATTACACATTTCCTTTATCATTTCTTTGTGTCTTCTAGTACTTACGAAACTCATTGTTCACAGATTCGTCATGTCTCACTCTTCGCGATCGCTTTCACCGTCACACTCCCAGTCTCGCTCCTTACCTAGAGCCGCGTCGCCTTCCGAGGGCCGAACCGCTTCAGAAAGCCAAAGACACCAGACTTCTGATCCTACGGAGGACACCTCCATGGCCATCTCGAGCAGCATCGGGTCCAGCCCGAGGGTTGTGCTACCGCCCCCTCCTCCGGTACCCGTTGCCGCCACACTCCACTACCGAGGCCCCCGTACCAGGTTGACCGCGCGAAAGCAGGTCATCCTCCCGGGCCGTTTGCCGGATAGGATGGCTGCCCGCCAGGAGGGACTATCCCAGCCTACTCCATCACACCTACCCTTTGGCCACCCTCCAGAGGTGCCCCGTACTAGTGTCATGGACCACTACTCATGGGAGAGACAGTTCGAGCGCGAAGAAATGCAGCGCGCCAGAGACGCCGAGGCCGCGAGGCAGAGGATGCCTCCTACCCTTCAACCTCCTCCACCTGCCGCCTTCCTCCACTTGCACCGTGAAGTGCGGGGATTGGCTCAGGAGACCCAGAACCAGGGACACCTCATCAGTGAGGTTACCGACTCCGCTGAACGGTTGTCGGAGCAGGCGTTGCGATTCATCGCATCGACCCGAGCTACGGCCCGCACTGTACATTGCCTCATTGGTATGTGCCTGGTGATGGGCACGTTGATTGTGGTTATGGCAGCGAAGATGTTTCTGGATAGGCGCCATTAGTTGTTTCTTCATTGTATTGTACTTAGTCTAGTCGTAATTTTCCTCTGTACACGACGTAGACTTTATTATTATTCTTTTATGTATTGTGACGATATTTCTCAGTTCAGCACTTGTACCGACTTTATTACTATTAATGGAATTCCTGTCTTTTGTCTTTGTGCTTGTCGTATTTTGTGAATCTTGTGCTTGTTATGATCATTATAATTCTATCTCTTGAATTCTAATCTTGCGTGTACTACTTGATCAGTCATTTTAATCTCGTGCTATAACTATCTATGGTCACTTGAATTATATTCTTATCACTTTCCATTCGTGCGTTCTAAACTAAATCTGTTCTTCTGATTGTAGAATCATGGCTCCTCGCACCAATGCTAGCATCATTGCCGAGCAAGTTGCTGAACAGCTGAACGCGGCTATGCCCAACATGATCGCGCAGATCACCGCCAGAATCAACGCCAATGTCAACAACCACCAACAGCAACATCAACAACAACAACAGCAGCAGAACAATCAAAACCAGAATCAGAACCAGAACCAGCACCCGAACCCTCCTCCATGTAACTACAAGAGCTTCATGGCGTGCAAGCCAAAAGAGTTCCATGGCACAACTGGTGCTGTAGGGTTGGTACAATGGTTCGAGAGCATCGAATCGGTCTTACACATCATCCGATGTGCTGAGGCGAACAAGGTGGAGTACGCGTCCTGCGTATTCCATGGTCGAGCTCTGTCATGGTGGAACACTGTAGTCCAAACCCGAGGACGTGACAATGCCTATGCCCTTCCCTGGAACACCTTCAAGAACTTGCTTATCGAAGAATACTGCCCGAGAGGGGAAATTAAGAAGCTCGAGGCTGAGCTGTGGGACCACAAGATGGTCGGGAATGATATTGAGAAATACACTACCCGGTTCCACGAACTCGCCCGACTGGTTCCAAGGCTGGTAACCCCTGAGGAGAACCGGATCGACCTGTACATCTCTGGTCTAGTTCCGGAAATCCGAGGTATGGTCATGGCAGCCGAGCCTCAGACCCTCCAGAGTGCAATCATCTTGGCCCATCGTCTTACCAGCAACCTCCTCACCGCCCCTGGATCCTCCACAAAGGAGTCAGGTGAGAAGAGAAAGGCTGAGTCCACCCCGAGAAGAAGTGACCGCAACAAGAAGAAGACCCGAAACTACGCCCTGACTGCTTCACCTGCACCTGCACCGGCACCTGCACCGCCAGCTAAATCTGGGTCTTACACCGGGCCACACCCAAAGTGCAACAAGTGTAACCTCCATCATCTCGGGAACTGCCCCTTATGCCTCAAGTGCCAAAGGACGGGACACTTTGCCAAGTACTGCCCTGACAAGACAACTGCTCCAGCCCCGAAACGGTCATGCTATGAGTGTGGAAGCGACCAGCATCTCCGCAATACCTGCCCTAAGCTCAATCGGACTCCACAGAACCAAGGAGGGCAAGGTAGGGGTCGCGCTTTCGGACTAACGGCTGAGGAAGCACGTCAGGACCCCAACGCAGTTACTGGTACGTTTTCCCTTAACAGTCATTCTGCTTCCGTATTATTCGACTCAGGAGCCGAAAGAAGTTTCATTTCCTTAGAATTTAGACCCCTCATAGAATTAGAATCTAAAGTTCTTGAGGATAGTTTTACCGTTGAGTATGCTAACGGCCAAGAATTTGAAGCTAAGGACATAATTCTAGGATGTTCGCTATGCCTATCTGACAAAACCTTCCCCATTGATCTAATTCCTATCGAGCTTTCGAGTTTTGACATTATTGTCGGGATGGATTGGCTGTCCCGCTTCCGAGCGGAAATCATTTGTTTCGATAAGCTTATTCGTATCCCTCTTTCGGAAAAAGAAACTCTCGTCGTTCAGGGAGACAAGCCTGGACGACAACTCCGCATCGTATCTTCCATCAAAATGCGCAAGTACCTTCAGAGGAACTATGACGCATTCCTTGCCCATGTCGTCGAGCGTAAACCTTCTGAGATTCGACTCCAAGATATTCCCGTGGTAAAGGATCATCCCGAAGTCTTTCCCGAGGATTTGCCAGGGCTGCCACCTAATCGACAAGTGGAATTCCGAATAGACCTCATTCCTGGCGCAGCACCGGTTGCCAAGACACCGTACCGTCTGGCACCACCCGAAATGCTAGAACTGTCGAAACAGTTATAGGAACTCCTAGACCATGGTCTTATTCGTCCAAGTTCGTCCCCCTGGGGAGCCCCTATCCTCTTCGTCAAAAAGAAAGACGGATCCTTCCGTATGTGCATAGACTATCGAGAGCTGAACAAGCTGACCGTCAAGAACCGATACCCTCTCCCGAGGATCGACGATCTCTTTGACCAGTTGCAGGGTGCAACTTACTTCTCCAAGATCGACCTCCGTTCAGGTTATCACCAAGTTCGTGTCAGCGAGTCCGATATCCCGAAAACCGCTTTTCGCACCCGATACGGCCATTACGAATTCCTTGTCATGCCTTTTGGTCTGACCAACGCACCGGCAGTGTTCATGGATTTGATGAACAGAGTGTGTAGGCCATACCTAGACAAATTCGTGATCGTATTCATAGACGACATTCTCATTTACTCGAGGAACAAGGAAGATCACGCGAAGCACCTTAAGCTCATTTTAGAACTCCTCCGAGAACAGAAGTTGTACGCCAAATTCTCGAAGTGTGAATTCTGGCTCCGAGAGGTACATTTCCTTGGTCACGTGGTCAACCAAGAAGGGATTCATGTGGATCCAGCCAAAATTGAAGCGATTGAGAAATGGCAAGCTCCGACAACTCCGACGGAAATCCGTCAGTTCCTAGGATTGGCAGGTTATTACCGAAGATTCATTGAGAATTTCTCAAAAATCGCAAAACCCCTCACCGAGCTCACCCAGAAAGATAAGGACTTTATCTGGGGAAAAGATCAGGAGGATTCTTTCCAAAAACTCAAGTACCAATTATGTCACGCACCGATACTATCTCTGCCAGAGGGCACGGACGACTTCGTAGTGTTTTGCGATGCCTCCCATCAAGGACTTGGGTGCGTCCTAATGCAAAAGGACAAGGTTATCGCTTACGCTTCCAGGCAGCTGAAGATCCACGAGCAGAACTACACTACGCACGACTTAGAGTTGGGAGCTGTCGTGTTCGCTTTGAAGATTTGGAGACACTACCTGTACGGTACTAAGTGTACGGTCTTCACCGACCATAAGAGCCTTCAACACATTTTAGATCAGAAAATGCTCAACATGAGACAACGTAGATGGATAGAATTGCTAAGCGACTACGATTGCGAGATCAAATACCACCCGGGTAAGGCAAACGTAGTAGCAGATGCCCTGAGTAGGAAGGAAAGGGTAAAGCCATCTCGAGTTCGAGCATTGGGAATGCAAGTTCAGACGAGCCTTCGCACGAGGATTGCAAACGCACAGCAAGAGGCGTTAAAGCCCGAGAACATTAAGGTCGAAACGCTTCATAATCACGAGAAAGAATTCGAACGCAAGTCGGACGGAATCTACTACTTCAAAGGTCGAGCATGGATTCCAAGATCCGAGGATCTTCGCAAACTCATTTTGGACGAGGGCCACCGATCTAGATACTCCATCCATCCGGGATCCGACAAGTTGTACAAGGACCTCCGAGAATACTACTGGTGGCCAGGCATGAAGAAGGATATCGCCTTGTATGTAGCCAAGTGCCTTACTTGCTCCAAAGTCAAGGCGGAATATCAAAAGCCTTCAGGGTTACTTCAGCAACCTGAAATCCCCATGTGGAAGTGGGAACAGATTTCTATGGACTTTGTCACCAAGTTGCCCCGTACGGCTAAGGGTAACGACACGATTTGGGTAATCGTGGACCGTCTGACCAAATCCGCTCATTTCTTGCCAATTAAGGAAAATCATTCGATGGAGAAGCTCGCCCAAGTCTACATCAACGAGATCGTCTCTCGTCATGGAACACCGCTCTCCATCATCTCCGATAGAGATAGTCGATTCACCTCCCGTTTCTGGAACGTTCTACAGAAATCCCTAGGTACTCAATTAGACCTCAGCACGGCGTATCACCCTCAGACTGACGGCCAGAGCGAAAGGACGATCCAAACACTTGAGGATTTGCTGAGAGCATGTGTAGTAGACTTCGGAGGAAGTTTGGACGCTCACCTCCCCCTGGTCGAGTTCTCCTATAATAACAGCTACCATGCCAGCATCAAGTGTGCACCATTCGAGGCTCTCTATGGGCGTAAGTGCCGGTCACCGCTCTGCTGGCTAGAGGCAGGCGACCGACAACTTACAAGACTCGATATCGTCCAGGCAACCATCGACAAGATCACCACTATTCGTGAACGACTGAAGACGTCCCGTACCCGACAGAAGAGCTACGCTGATAATCGAAGGAAACCCCTCGAGTTCCAAGTTGGCGACCGAGTACTCCTCAAAGTATCGCCCTGGAAAGGAGTACTCCGCTTCGGAAAGCGCGGTAAACTGAGTCCAAGGTACACCGGTCCATTTGAGGTCATAAAGCGTATTGGTCCCGTTGCTTATCGTCTTCAACTCCCTCAGGCTCTCGCGAATGTTCATAACGTGTTCCATGTATCACACTTGAAAAAGTGTCTGTCTGATGAGACCATCGTCATTCCTCTTGACGAGGTCAAAATCGACAGCAAGCTAAACTTCATCGAGGAACCGCTCGAAGTTGTCGACCGCGAGGTCAAACAACTTAGGCAGAGTCGTATCCCGATAATCAAGGTTCGGTGGAATTCTCGACGTGGTCACGAATTCACATGGGAGCGTGAAGACCAATTCCGTCAGAAGTATCCACATCTGTTCGAGAACTCTTCTTCCTGATGGTACACACTAAATTTCGGGACGAAATTTCTTTCAACCAGGGGAGAATGTGACAACCGTCAAAATTCAGGTACTTGTTCAATTATTATATCAGTTCGAAACATTAGTTACTCCTTTATCGTGTTCGTTCTGTTCTAGCTCGTAACTTTTGAGTCTATACCTTGTCGGAACTAGTGTCGGAATAACTTCCGGAATCAAAATTATAAGTCCTAATACCAAGAAAACACCTATTGAACTTTCCTAAGTTCATAACTTATCATAAGTAAGAACTTTCAATTAACAAAAAAAGGTCCAACGAAGCAATAACGTAAAAACGAAAAATCAGGAAAACCGGAAAACAGCCCGGTGCGCAGCACCTCTTCCTGAGGTGCGCAGCACCTAGCTGCAGACTCAAAAAAAAAAAAATACAAATTTGGTCCTTGCCTCGTTTTTACACAAACTCCACCAATCAAAAACGACCTAACCCACTCATTTACTGCCAAACAACAGTCCCAAGAGCAGTATCATTACCATCTTTTATTTTCATTTCATTTTCATTTTACAAAAATCATTTACACATACTAAAAACACACACAACTCATTTTCTCTCAAAAAGCTTCAAGAGTTCATCATTCCAGAACTTTTCCACCATAAAAATTCACTTCTAAGCCATACAAATCGTTCCATTCATCTAGAGAAGCAAAGGGGTGTGGTTATTCCGAAAAAGGACCACGTTTGCAAAGATTTTTGGAGCTCAAATCCGACCAAACTCATCATCCAAGCTTATCCTTCGGTAGATTACTTTCCTTTCACTGTTTTTGCATAAATAATCGATTGCATGTAAGATCTAACGGTTGAAAATGCGTTTTTATACAAATCTTTGACTTTTATGGTCAAAAACGTTTTTAATCGAGATACTCTTTAGATCCACGAATCTGTGAATAAAAACACTTTAGAAACTGTTAAAATGATGTTTTAAAAGATATTTACTAATTGCATGTTCGATCTAAACAACAAAAATAAGTTTTATAAAGATTTATGTCGCTTTTCATACAAAAACGATTTTTATCTAAATAATGCTTAGATCTATATCTTTGTGGTCAAAAGTTGTTTAGAAACTATAAAAACATCATATTATAAAGTATCTACTGGTTGCATGTCGAAATCCTTGAGTCACAAAACGTTTTTAGCAAGAAAAACACAAAACGGGAAAAGAGACAGCAGCTAGCGAAAACCGGTGCGCGGCGTCGGAGACCTCACAGAGGAGAAGCCCTTGCTGCTGGGCCTCCTCGGATAGTCCCCTTACCTCGCGGTGGAGGTGCAAGAATTCGTCAGGAGGGGGAAGCTGAGGGGTAGGCGACATCCTCTGCCTAGCTGCTTCAGCGTCACGGGAACGCTGCATCTCTTCACGCTCAAGTTGTCGCTCCCACGTGTAGTGATCTAGCATAGAGGTGCGTGGAGCCCCGGCGTATGGGTCTCCAAAGGGTAGGTGTGGAGGTGCGGGTTTGGACGGACTGGCCTGTTTTTCGACCATCCTGTCCGGCAAGAGGCCCAGAAGGATGACCTGTTTACGGGCGGTCTGCCTGGTACGGGGCCCCTGGTGCTGGGTGGTGCTGCAACGGGTACCGGTGGAGGGGGTGGTAGTTCAGTCCTCGGGCTAGACCCGATACCGATGTAAATAGCCATGGAGGTGTCCTCCGTGGGATCGGTAGTCTGATGGCGTTGGCTTTCCGAGGCGGTGTGGCCCTCAGAAGCCTCGCGAGACGAAGTGGCTCGTGGTAGTGATCGGGACTGGGATCGTGACGGTGATCGTGAACGGGAAGAGTGAGACATGGCGGATCTGCGATCAGGGAGTTTCGTAAGTACGGGGAAACAAAATAATATTAAAGTAAATATGTAATGAAATGCATGCACGGGTCAGTCACGTGAGAATCGGGAATTGATAAGACCGAGAATTTTTGACTTAAAAACCGTTAACGATAGTAATTACGTTCCGTCCTTACATAATTCATTTTGAACTACGCATTAGTGATCAGGGCATGCATAGTTAAAAATAATCATGCAATCGCGAAATTTTGAACTAGGCTGGAGATATTCAGCCGCCGGTTGGACCTCGGCCGCCGGATGGAGGCCTTCGACCAGTTTCACCGTTCTGGTATTTATCGACTTTTAAGCATTTTTAGAGATAGATTTCGACATGCAAACTGTTGTTAGTGAAATATATTCATATTAGTGTTAAAATCACAGTTTCTTTTAGATCCTTTTCATAAAAATGTGGATCTATGTGAAAAACCCGTTTTTAAGTAAGAAAACGTTATGGATCTTTATAAAAACAACTTTTTAGACTTTAGATCATCCATGCAAGTAATTATTTATAATATAACAGTAAAATAAAAGATTTTTACCGAAGGAAAAAGCTAGAGGACGGTTTGGATGAGATAGAGCTTTAAAATGGTAGAAAAACTTCTTCAAAAACCCGTTTTTATGCTTCCTTCTTGTTACCCTTTGCTTTAGGATGATTTGTGTATTTTTTGATGGTGATTTTTGTGTTTTGTTTTCTGTTTTGAATGGTAAAATCACTGGTTACTTGATGTTTTTGAGAGAACTAGGTGTTTGTGTGTGTATTTAAAAATATGGTAATGAAATGAAAATGGGAGTAAAGGGAAGGGTATTACTACCCTAGGGACCCTAAATGACAGATTGCTTGGTCCAATCCCGTAATTATTGTGTTGGTACAATCAAGAGAAATGCAAAAATGAGTCATCAACCACTGGACAGCGGCTTTCAGCCGCCGGCTGGGCTTTAGCCGTTGGCTGACATCTTTCAGCCATCGGCTGGATGGCATTTCCCAGCTTGGTGGCGTTTTAAGTTTTCCGTTATTGTTAAGTGTGGACTAGAATTTTATTAGTTCCCATTATGAACTTAGTCAAGTTCAGTGTATAATTTCTTGGTGTTAGGATTTATAAGTTGATTCCGACTTTGGTTCCGACACAATTATAGTCACAATAAAGTACGAACAAGAACGATACGATCAAGATACAATACAACTAAGGATTTGTACCGACATAATAAATGAGAATCACCTGAATTTTAGACGGTTGTCACACGTCGCAGCGATTGAATCACAATTGTAAACCAATTTGGACACCCGGTGCGTCGCACTGTAATCCAGTTTTTGGTGCAAATACATGATGAATGGATGTTCTATTTTCTTTGTTATTTATTACTGTATTAACTTTATTAGTTTGTATAGATTTAGAGCTTAATGGGCTGCTCATGAATTTGCATATTCGTGAGGCCCAATAAAGCCCAAGCCCAAACTGACTGAACATGTTACTCTATAAATACAGGTGTTTAGATCAGTTTCGGGTGGTTGGTTTTGATAGAAAATTCGGAGTTAATACTTGTGGATTGTAACAGAGTTTATTAATCAAAGTATTAAGAATTCGGTAATTGTGTTTTGTGTTTATTGTTATTAGCATTCGATTATTACTTGGGTGATTTACTGATTACGAGATTCCGCCTCGTGATTAGTTTAGTTTAATCCTGTAGATTGGACCATTGGGACCTAAAATTTGGTATCAGAGAAAACGCATTGTTTGCTCTCTATCGAGATTTGGTTCAGGGTTAAATTTCAGATTTTAATCGATTCTGGGAATTAGGGTTCTTACTACATCTTCGGAGGCTGTTCGAGAAAATTAGGGTTTTTGATTATTCGTGGATCATCCTCACATCTTCGGCGGCGGTTTGTTAAGATTAGGGTTTTTTGCTTGTTCGTGGATCAACGTTCGTGGACTTAGTTCGTGGATCAAGTTCGTAGAGACATCTTCGTGGATTTCCTCGTGGAGCATCTTCGTGAACATCTTCGTAAACATCTTCGTAGACATCTTCGTTAGTGGATCATCTTCGTAGACATCTTCGTTAGTGGATCATCTTCGTAGACATCTTCGTTAGTGGATGATCTTCGTGAACAACTAAGTTTGTGAACATCTTCGCCGAACATCATCTTCGTGACCCCCATCTTCGCCGAACAACATATTCGTGACCTCCTTCTTCGCCGAACATCATCTTCGTGACCCCCATCTTCGCCGAACAACATATTCGTATAAATATACAAACAACATATTCGTATAAATAAACGTATAAATATGCGATATCAACATCTTAAGTCTACGCCACACACACACACACACACACACACACACACACACACACACATATATATATATATATATATATATATATATATATATATATATATATATATATATATATATATATATATATATATATATTCGTCTGTTTACCCTCGGGAAAAGGCAAACACTTCTCTTTGGGAAGCGATATCATTCGCGAGTAAACAAAGTTAAGGTTAACCAATAGTTCCATAGGCATAATCCAATATACACACTGTCATACACACCCAAGACGGGGTCATGGGCACAACATTCATAATAATGAACAGAAGAAAATCTAAAAAAAAAAATATGTTGTTGGCTTGATCTCCCAATAAAACATTATTTTTCTAAACCACATTTGGACTTGGCCAAGACAAGCCACAACCACATCCTCACAAGCCAAGCCTATTGGCACATACATGGCGGGCAAGGCAAAATCCAAAGCCAGGCAACACCATTGACAAACCTGGTGGGCAAGGCTAGGTTTGGACAAGGCAATGTCCAAATCCAGGAAACGACATTGATAGAGATGGTGGGAAACGCTAGGTTTGGACAAGGAAAAGTCCAAAGACAGGCCAACGGCATGTAGGAAGTTGACTAATGCATGAAATTTAGGTTTCAAAAAAGCTTTTAAACCCTAACTAGGGGGCATGTTTATAGGACCCAAACCATAGAGACACATAAAAGTCTAACACCTAGAGCTTCGGATATGCCCAACACCCTGGGAAGCTAAATGCACAGGCGGTCATTGTTGTCCGGGTAACGTAATTCACCTCGCTTCCAAGCTTCCACGCGTCCAAAATTCCAACCTTCCAAGCATCTACGCTTCCACCCCTACAAGCGTCCACACTTCCACGTGTCCAAGATTCCAAGATTCCAAGCGTCCAAGGTTCCAAGCGTCCACACTTCCAGGCTTCCAAGCTCCCACGCTTCTAGTTCAAATAATTTGTAACGCCCACAGTAACTACAACATTATATTTGAATAAATGATACACACGTTATATCATCATGAACGTAATCAATTACGACTAATGATTGTTAATGTGGATACGTTGGAATTACTGACAGTATAAATACCCATACCATGGTCATCTTCTAGGGCACACTTGCAGTATTATACTTGATTCTCTCATTCGTAAGACGCTCCTACGCTCTAACACACATTCTATTCATTCATAACCAGAGCAGTCACCATCTTCAATCATGGTCACCTCAGGCTCGTTAAGAGCTTGATATGTTTGCACTAATATCTAGGAAGATCCAAGTTTGAAGGTCACCCAAACATTCCCTTTCCGTGTTTGAAGATCTTTTAATCAAACATGTGACTATTGAACTTTTTTTAGAGAACCATGTTAACCACCGTTGTTCTCGACTATATGTTTCACGTTTCATGTTTCATGTTTTGGTTAATTCCTTACATCATGTTTATATTCTTCCTTTAAGATTTCGATTTCCTGATGATGTTTATATAATACCTAATACTAATCAATGGATCGGATAGGAGTTAATAGAAATGGGTTATATATGTGTATTTAACCTATAAATATTATCACCAAAATGTTAGGGTTTTTTATTCTCAAAAGGGTGAGTCATAGAAATTTGGAGCCTTTAACACAATCAATGTGTCCATCATTAAGAGCCACCAACTATCATATAAACACCATAACACGAACTCAAGTCATCGATCTAATCTTCTTCGGCCGGAGAGAAAAAAGAACTTAAGGTAGGGAATTACTCTATAATTTAAATTCCGTCAATCTCTTGATAATCATGCACCTAATTGGGCTTTCTTTATTTTTTTGGGCTGTTTTTTTTGTTTAGTTTTTGGGCCTTCATCTGCGTTATTTGTTGGTGGCGGTGGCGTACTGACGTGTACTCCTTCTTTTACTTTCTTACACCTGTATAATCAAGTTCCTCTTCTTCGCTTCGTTACCTACAGGTTTTTGCTGCAACGTCATCCTTTCTTTGGTAGTTATTTGTTGATGTTCGTTGGTTGTTTTGTTTCTTCAGGTGTTTAGCTCATTGGTTTCTATAGCTCTGTTTAAAAGTATGATTGGTATAATATACAAATGCATTTATAATATATAATTGCGTTGATGTTACTGGGTGTTGTTGCCACAAGATAGTAATAGCGCCACAATAGTCAATTTTTACAAAATTGAAATAAAAAGAGATTAGGATACCAGAATAGGAGAACTGATGAGTGTTGAGAGTCTTCAATTAGAGTAATAAAAAGTTCTTTATTACCCAAAATAGAATACCCGCTTAGTCGAGAGGTGCAAATGTGCATATAGATAATGAAATCCCCCAAACGTAGGAGTCAACCAATTAGTCCTATAAAATATATACTTCGACTATCATGTTCACACCATTCCTCTAACAGAAAAAAATGGTTAAACATATGGGTAATATTTTGGGTCACGGTCTGGCCTTCTGTGCCAATGATGATATACCTGTTTTAGAAACATCATCTCTGTCTAAAACTAATACATACTAAAAAGAATGTTTATGCTGTTAGTTGGAATTGGGTACTTTATCCATAAGTATTTTAAACACAATGTTGCTATTTGGATAAGCGATTATACGAGAACAATACTTGAGGAGATTGATAGGTTTCCATGTATTTAAATCGATTCTAATACACATCGTAAACTTTAGAGATGGGATTTGGACTTCCTTTTTTATATCGTAGGGCTTAGAGAGGCGACTATGCAATTTTAGGTGCTGATTTACTCACTTCAAGATTTGGACCGTTTTCAATATATATCATTTAGGGA
Source organism: Senecio squalidus (assembly GCA_910822075.1). Lineage (NCBI taxonomy): Eukaryota > Viridiplantae > Streptophyta > Magnoliopsida > Asterales > Asteraceae > Senecio > Senecio squalidus. The sequence goes on along the minus strand of CAJVGC010000582.1, from coordinate 35,178,916 downwards.
AAATGTAGATAAGTTGACCATATATCCAAAACGAATACGTTACCATGGATTATTGCTTTATTCTCGATCTGATTAGGTTATGGATCTGCATTTTGATTTTGGTTGATTTTAGCTGTTTTAGTGATTTGATGTTGTAATTGTGTGATTAAGTGAGTTGAAACGGAATCGAATACGTTTATTTTAAGTTTGTTTTGATTTTAGGATATTGCTGTTAAATTTGATCAACTGTTGTTGTTTTATTGGTTTAATTTTTTATGTGTGCGAGTGATTGAATTGAAACGGATCGAATACGTTTAAGTTTGAAGTCTGTTTGTGAATGTTCGACTATTTTGACATCTTAAGGTTTTATAGATACTGTTTATGATCTGGTTCAATTATGGATCAGGTGTTGATTTTGAGAAATTCAAGTAAACAAATGCATTTATAATATATAATTGCGTTGATGTTACTGGGTGTTGTTGCCACAAGATAGTCATAGCGCCACAATAGTCAATTTTTACAAAATTGAAATAAGAAGAGATTAAGATACCAGAATAGGAGAACTGATGAGTGTTGACAGTCTTCAATTAGAGTAATAAAAAGTTCTTTATTACCCAAAATAGAATACCCGCTTAGTCGAGAAGTGCAAAAGTGCATATACATAATGAAATCCCCAAAAAGTAGTAGGAGTCAACCAATTAATCCTATAAAATATTTACTTCGAGTATCATATTCACACCATTCCTCTAACAGAAAAAAATGGTTAAACATATGGGTAATATATTGGGTTACCGTCTGGCCTTTTGTGCCAATGATGATATACCTGTTTTAGAAACATCATCTTTGTCTAAAACTAATACACATATTAGAACTGTTATTTTATACTAAAAAGAATGTTTATGTTGTTAGTTTGAATTGGGTACTTCATCCATAAGTATTTTAAACACAATGTTGCTATTTGGATAAGCGGTTATACGGGTACAATACTTGAGGAGATTGATAGGTTTCCATGTATTTAAATCGATTCTAATACACATCGTAAACTTTAGAGATGGGATTTGGACTTCCTTTTTTATATCGTAGGGCTTAGGAGAGGCGACTATGCAATTTTAGGTCCTCATTTACTCACTTCAAGATTTGGACCATTTTCAATATATATCATTTAGGGAAAATGTAGATAAGTTGACCATATATCCAAAACGAATACATTACCATGGATTATTGCATTTTTCTCGATCTGATTAGGTTATAGATCTGCATTTTGATTTTGGTTTATTATGGTTGATTTTAGCTGTTTTAGTGATTTGATGTTGTAACTGTGTGATTAAGTGAGTTGAAACGGAATCGAATACGTTTAATTTGAAGTTTATTTTGATTTTAGGATATTGCTGTTAAATTTGATCAAATGTTGTTGTTTTATTGGTTTAATGTTTGTATGTGTGCGAGTGATTGAGTTGAAACAGATCGAATACGTTTAAGTTTGAAGTCTGTTTGTGAATGTTCGACTATTTTGACATCTTAAGGTTTTATAGATACCGTTTTTGATCTGGTTAAATTATGGATCACGTGTTGATTTTGAGAAATTCAATTGATTTTAGGTATTTCCGTGTTGCTATTTGGTGTGAAGGAGAGTTGACCGAGGGGGTGAGTATCATGTTGCGTTATATATTTGAAAAACATTTTAACTGAACGTGTTAAGCTACCGATGATAACTGTTTGTGAACACTTTTGCTAACTTATAGGTTTCCATGTATTTAAATCGATTCTAATACACATCGTAAACTTTAAAGATGGGATTTGGACTTCCTTTTTTATATCGTAGGGCTTAGGAGAGGCGACTATGCAATTTTAGGTGCTGATTTACTCACTTCAAGATTTGGACCGTTTTCAATATATATCATTTAGGGAAAATGTAGATAAGTTGACCATATATCCAAAACGAATATGTTACCATGGATTATTGCATTACATACTTGACTTTAACGAGTTTGTTATTTGAGTAGAAAGTGCCTACGTTATATAGTAGAATGCCATTTCATTTAGACTTTTGATGGTCGGTTCATATCCACAATCAGGTGATATTTAGATTTCGTGATGCTACTGTTGCTGAATCTTATCTTAATCGTGTTCTTCCACCAAAACAGGAAAACAAAAAAATCGACATAAATCATCAATATTACAGTGTCACATAAAAACCTGTAAATATGAAGATGCACTTTACATTAAACCAAATATGACCTTTTAGGCTTATATTACATAGTACATCTATCATCATATAAACCAGTCTACATATAAAAGAACAAAAAAACACTATAATAAACTTAATAAATAAACATTGATATAACTATTACTTTACAATATACCTTTAACTGACCGTGATGAGAATCATTTTCGCAAACTGTGTCTCTAATCCTTCACTATCTCTATTGAAATTGAATTGCGTGACTATATGGAATTGTAAAATGCCTATGTTTGTAATTTTGTTCCTTTAGTGGATTTGTTTTTTTTTTAATTTATAGATCTGTTTAATGCTTCGTTTTCTTCTTGCACAGTCGTTGCTAAGGAATACGAATACTGTACATTGCGGTTGTTGTGTTTTATTTTTGTTACATCTGTGTCTTTTCAATGTCTATTTAATATGTGGGGTAGTTGTCTTAGGGAAGGTGTTGATTGGGTTGTGCCTTCTGCCCCTGTTCGTCGTCGTGGTAAACGTCGCCGCGTTGTTGTATCTGTTGTGTCAGCTGCTCATAACTCCTTGCCTAAGTATTTTGATTGTGGTGATGCGAGTCGTGGATGTCGTCACTGTGGTGCCTTTTTCTGGTATGAAGAGAGGGTTTTACATGCTTTTCGGCTTGGAAACCCGGTCTATAATTAGTGTTGTAAGGGAGGTTCCGTCGTTTTGCCCGTACCTGTTAAGCCACCTGCCGCTTTGATTGATCTGTATGAAGATTCTCATTTTATGCGTAATATTAGGGCTTATAATTCTATGTTTTCGATGACGTCATTTGGTGCTAAAATAGACGAGTCTGTCAACGTTGGTAATGGTCCGTATACTTTTAAGGTTTCTGGTCAGGTTTCGCATTACATTGGGTCTTTGTGTCCTCAAGCTTCGAATGCTCCGCGTTTTCTGCAGTTGTATGTATACGATACCTTGAATGAGGTTGACAACAGACTTCGTTTTTTTCCCACTTCTGAAAATGACGATAGTGTTAAGCTTGAGGTTGTCGTTACATTGAATCGTGCTTTACTCTCTTCTAACGAATATGTAGGTACATTTAGAAGGGCTGTTGACATCGCAGAATATAACAACATCGACGACTATGCTGTCAGACTGTACAACAATGTTCCCGATAGTCGTTATGCTTTGCCGCAGCAGGGGACATTGGGTGCAATTGTCGTTGCTGACGACGCAAACGCAAACGCGTACGATATCATTGTTCGTTCAAAGTGCGATCGTCCTTATCGCATCAGTAAACTTTATCAATCTTACATGCCTCTTCAATATTCTCTACTATTCCCCTACGGTGAGGTAGGTTGGTCCCCCTCTTTGAAACTACGTTCACCTATGAGTGCGGGATCTAAATCTTTAACAGTTAACATGTACTATAGTTTTCTACTATATAGTCGTCGTGATGTTTATTCTCTTTTACTTCGTGGCGGTAGATTGTTCCAACAGTTTTTATTGGACGCATATTTGTGTTTGGAAGATAGTAGATTAGAGTATTTTCGGGCTCATCAGAATAGTCTAAGATCTGAATTTGTTGCAGGCGTTTGACGCTCTATCGAGGGGAGATTCTGTGGGTAGGAAAATTGGGAAGCGTATCTTTTTACCTTCTTCGTTCGTTGGGGGACCGCGTTAAATGTATAAACACTATCAGGATGCTCTCGCGTTGTGTCGTGTTTATGGTAATCCCCAGTACTTCATCACCTTTACATGTAACGCTAAATGGCCTGAGATAACGAGGTTTATGGATTCGAACAACATGGGACATTCTCAAAATAGACCCGATATCATTTCTAGGGTCTTTAGTATGAAGGTTACTCATTTTATTAGATTCCTAAAGAAAGACAAGCCTTTTGGTGTCGTCACTGCGTGTAAGTTTTTCTCTTACTTTACTCATTTGTCCATTACAATTTCCCCTTACCTTTATTGGTGACTACTGTCGCAATCGCATTGTCTCGCTAGACCTTTACACAGTAGAGTTCCTGAAGAGAGGCCTTCCACATTGTCATACGCTTTTGTGGGTCGATGAGGCTTCGAAGATTCGGGATGCTTTAGACGTCGACAAGTATGTCACAGCAGAATTGCCCGACCGTGTTATCGAGCCAGCGTTGTATTCCACTATTACAACTTGTATGATTCACGGTCCTTGTGGTATGGCCAATTCCGCTTCTCCTTGTATGCGAGACGGTGTCTGCAAGAAAAGATTCCCGAAACCGTTTTGTGCGACAATGAGACAACCTTCTAATTCCAGGTGCATTTTTATACTCTATGTCTCTCTCGGTCTATCAAGTCTTTAAATTTTCATTTATCGGAACCGCGACAGCGTCGGATTCACAACCGGAATCAAATTATATAAGTCCTAATACCAAGAAAACCCCTAATGAACTTTCCTAAGTTCATAATGTAACATACTTTAAAACTTTAGTTAACGAAAAGGTCCAACGAAGCAATTGTACAAAATCAGCCAAAACACAAAAATAATTACAAAAATCGTCCAGGACGACGCACAGAGGCCGTGTGCGCAGTTCTGCAGGACGAAATTTGTAATAATTTTGAAAATATTGCATGTCTCGATTTCTAAACTTTTCCAACCAATAACACTCGATTCTCAGACCATAATTACTGCATTTTGGTGTCCCAACTTCCCACTTTATTACTTTTCTTTTATTCATTTTGTTATTCACTTTTACAAAAACAAAACACACATACACCATTTTCTCTCAAACTTCCTCTCAAGAACCCATCATTCCAGTGATTTCCCACCATTAAAACACCATTTTAATCCATACAAAACGTTTGAATCATCAATAAGAGAAAGGGAAACCGAAAGTTTTCGAAAAAGGACTATTTTTGTAAAGGTATTTGGAGCTAAATCCGGCCAAAACCTCGTCCAAGCTAATCTCTTCGGTAGAAACCTTTCTCTTTTCATTTTATACTGATTTTAATACTTGCATGTAACATCTAACGGTTCAAAATGAGTTTTTATACAAATCTATGACTTTTATGGTCAAAAACGTTTTTAAACGAAATAACCTTTAGATCCACGAATTTGTGACTTAATATACTTTAGAAACTGTTAAAATGATGTTTTAATAAGTTTAAACCTATTGCATGTCGAAATCTAAGGCTTAAAATACGTTTTGCAACAAAAACACGAAAACCCGCGACCCGTGCGCCGTCCCCATTACCAGGACGACGCAGCGGGTGAAGTTTTCAGCTTCTGTGCGCCGTTCCAGTGGTCACAGCGGCGCACAGAGCTGTTGGTTTCCCGAAACTTGTCTTTTTTGCCATTTTTAGCACGTTTAGACCATATTTGACCCGCTGATTTTTTTGACACATGACATTTTGGGACTGAATATGTAAAAAAAATAACATTTGAGACATGTATGGACTATTTGGACTTGAATTGAACTAGAATATGTATATATTGTGTGTGTTATAGGTGATTTGTGAGCGGAATTGGTAGGTACATTTTTGGATATGAAATTTGGGCGCGGAAGCGTTGCCCAAATTTCCTTAGAAAAATGTAAACCATTCCAGCGAGCAAAAGCACTCGTAACATAATAATAATAAACGCTAAATCGGATTTTTGGACAAAAACGTGACAATTACCTTTTCGGACTATTTTGGACATTACTTAACCTTGACACTTAAAGTTTAATAAAAGGTTATCTATACTATTATATTGAGAACATAATAAGATAATAACAATTAAACTATCTTGGTATTATAGGCAATCCGTGATTCCAGGCTACCGTTCCGACCGAATTTCCGTGTGTTATTCTTCGAAATCCGTGAGTTACAACCCCTTTATTTTTATATGTATTTTGTATGATTTTGGGGGAAACATAAGATTATTTGTACTTTGAAAACTTTTATAAACTATTTTGACTTGGAACTTTATGAACTATTTTGACTTGGAACTTTATGAACTATTTCGACTTGGAACGTTATGAACTATTTTGACTTGGAACTTTATGAACTATTTTGAATTGGAACTTTATGAACTATTTCAACTTGGAACTTTATGAACTATTTTGACTTTGGAACTATTGAACTATTTTTGACAAACTCTTTGAACCCTTATGCGTAAAACACTTTTACTCTACTTGAACTTACCGGCTTGCCCCCTTTTTCGACTAAACTAATTATTGATGCTTGTATGCGGACCGACCCTTGATGGAACTATAACATGACTCTTAAGTGACGGAACAACTATCTCTTTTTAAAACAAAACTACTTAGTGCCCAGCTGCTTTTTCTAGAACTTTACACACTGTTAACTACAGAGCCGTTTAGTAATTATGGGTATCGATACTTAGGAAAGAACCGTTCCTTGCTTAGATGGCAGTTTAAGTACATATTACTAAGAACTTGAACACTTCCCGTAGGATAGGTGGGGAAAGGGGCCTCACGGTTGAACAATCGGTTTAGTGTGAACACTTAAGTTATAGATGCCAAGAGGTTGGTACAAGAAATCTAATTAGTTACTTATACGCATAAATTTACGAACTTTTAGCGACTGTTTCCGCAACTACGATTTGACTAAATTTGACTCTACTTAGTCTTTACGAACTTTAGGGCACCGATTCGCCCGTTACTTGAACTTTAAAAAGTATATAAATTTTAAGCGACTTTTCTCCGCTAGCCTCCTTTTGGAAACTTTTACTTTTATATACTTAACTTATATTTTTACCGAACTACTTAAACTGTAAGTCACTCACTACTTTCGTAGTTGACACTTTATCTTATGCTGCAGGAAATTTAGTGTAAGTATGGAATGCATGGCATTGACGGGCTAAGGCGGTCATGAGAGAACCACATTGGGAAAAGACTTGTTCATTTCTTTTGGGAATTTTTAATGCAAACTTTAAACTATGTAGTTGTGTACTAAACATCTTGGTTGTCTTGAATTGTAAACACTTTTATTTTAATCTATGACTTGAATGTCGTTATGTTTCATATAACCCGTGTAATGATCTTCCAGCTCTTCACATTCCGTGTTTCCGCTTTAGCGGGGTGTGACAGACTTGGTATCAGAGCACCGGTTATAGAGAAAAACGGTTTTAAACATTTTTCAAAAAAAAAAAAAATTAAAAAAAAAAAAATTTCGAAACCAAACTATAACCAAGCCTTCTTCGGAAAATCATTTATGGGTTCAAACTTTAGAGAATTAATTTCGCAATTGCATGTTTATTTTTAACCAAGCATGCCTGATCACCCATGCCTAGTTCAAAACGGATTATGCAAGGACGGAACGTAATTACTATTGTCAACGGTTTTGAGTGAAAAATTCCTGGTACTGTCTTTTCCCGATTCTCACGTGACTGACCCGTACATGCATTTCATTACACATTTCCTTTATTATTATTTTGTATCTTCTCGTACTTACGAAACTCATTGTTCACAGATCCGTCATGTTTCACTCTTCTCGTTCACGTTCACCGTCGCGATCACAGTCTCGCTCCCTACCCCGAGCCGCTTCTCCTTCCGAGGGCCGCACCGCCTCAGAAAGCCAGCGCCATCATGTGACAACCGTCCAAAATTCAGGTGATTCTCAGTTACTTAATCGGTTCGAATCTCTAATTACTCTTTTATCGTGTTCATATTATTCGAGTTCAAAATTGTTGTGTCTTTAATTGTCGGAGCCAAAGTCGGAATCAATCTATGAATCCTAACACCAAATAAACAATACAAGAACTTGACCAAGTTCATAACGGAAACTAAAAAGATTATAGTCCTTAACTAACTATAACGGAAAACTTAAAACGTCACAAAGCTGGAATTCCCATCCAGCCGGCGCCTGGATATAGTCAGCCGGCGGCTGAATTCCGCTGACTGTGACTTGATGACTCATTTTTGCATGAAAATTTATTGGGCCAACCATATTGGCTCAGGACTGGGCAGAATTTACTGCCATTTGAGGCTCCCAAGACCAGTCCCTCCCCCCCCTTTTCCACTCACACTTCCATTTTCATTAAAATTCAAACAAAACACACACACATTACTCTCTCTCCCTCAAAATCTCTCTACACTCCCTCTCAAGAACATCAAACAAAGCAGAAATATTTCACCATTTCCAGTCCATAAACATCAAAAATCGACCATCAAAACACATACAAATCGTCCTAAGGTCAAGGGGTAACAAGGAGAAGATTTAAATCGGGTTTTTGAAGAAGTTGTTCATCACTTTTGAAGTTAGAAACTCATCCACCCGTCACTTTACTTTTTCTTTCGGTAAAACCCTTTCTTTTTACTGTTTTCATCTAAATAATCGGTTGCATGTAAGATCCATAAACTGAAAATATGTTTTTATAATGATCTAAAACGTTTTCTTGCTTAAAAACGAGTTTTTACAATAGATCTACACATTTATCATATAAATCTAAAAGAAACAGTGATTGTACTCTAAAAACACATATATTTGATAAATATCAGTTTGCATGTCGAATCTAACCTTTAAACATGCTAAAAATCGAAAAATAACGTAATCTTGAAACTGGCCGAAGGCTTTTGGCCGGCGGCTGAAGGTTCTCAGCCGACGGTTAGAGTCCAGCCGACGGCTGAGTGTCTCCAGCCGCCGCCTGAATACTGCTGTTCATAATATTTGTCATTTTAAATGCCGTAAACGTAAAAATAAGCTAAAATAAGTTACCACAGATTATAAACTTTGAAAAGCTAACTGTTTTGACATAGAAACTGTTTGGAAAAGCTTTTGGAATTGAAACATTTGTATTATCGTTCTTGTAGGTCATATTGCATGTTTTAAAGCGGGAAAGTGGTTTGAAAATGGACTTAAATTTTATAGCGCGGAAGCGCTACCCAAATTTCACCGTAAAATATACCCTAAATTCAGTAACTTAATATTTTCGGGACGTACACACTTTGACATTGAACTTTGACACTTTTTGGACTTAATTGGACATATCGGACCCTAAACCGTACACGAACTCGTTTAATCGCACAACCTTCCGTAATAATCTTTTTGGGACAGAATCTAAAATATTAAAGCTTAAGGTTTAAAATGTTAAAATGGAACTTTAACATAACCTAATTCATACTGATAATATTTATACGTTATTCCGGTGTTCTAGGTCACTTTTGATTCCCGACGCGTTCCGCTTCGCTTGTGCTTTTAGTACTCTTACTTTACTTCGCAAACCGTGAGTTACATCCCCACTTGTTTTTACTTTTATGCTTTTAAATATTATTTGGGGGAAACATAAGATTATATGATTTGTAACTTTCGAAACTAATTGCGATTTGTTGAAACTATTGGAAACTTGGTACTTTCGAAACTTTATTGAAACATTTGGAAACTTGTGTGAAACTTGGAACTTATTGAAACCTTGGAAACTTGAAACATTTTAAAACTTATGAAACTCGTAAACTTTGGAAACTTGTACGAAACTTGAAACTCTTTGGAAACTTTGAAACTTTGGGAAACTTGGAAACTTGTGAAACTAATATGCGTATATGTGTTGTTACTCCTTAATTGGTTAACTAAATTAGGATACTTGTTAGAGCAACCAATCCTTGATGAGAATATAAACCCGTAAGTGCCTACTATTTTAGAAACAGAGTTCAATTGCCCCGTTTTTGGTTCGAAACTTTATACACTTAGGAGAGGTCACTCCTTACTCAGGGTTAGCGACCCAAGTACATATTACTAAGATTCAGGTGGAAACTCAATTAAACATTTTGGGGCTAGATCCTGACCAGACAATCGGTTTAGTGTAAACTTACAACCTATATTATACCAAGTGATTGATACGAGTTACTATTTAGTTAAGCACATATTACCTACGCATATACCTTTTTAGCGCCTAGATTCCGCTTCAACTTTATTATACGAGATTTATTTGTTTTACTTGAGTGTGTACAAAACCTTTTTACTATTTACATATATGTTCTAACGTCGCTCCGTTCCTTTTACTTATGACGTCATCATATATTTCACATCTTTCTATTTTTGGAAACTTTTATCGAAACTCTAAACTGTAACTCACTCACTACTTTATGTAGTTGACACTTTATCTTATGTTTCAGGAAATTAGTGTAAGTGTCAGAATGCATGGCAAGGAAGGGTCACTATGGTTACGTGAGGCGCACTTGGGAAAGACCTTTCTATTTTTGGGAATTTGTTTTGGAAACTTTGTATTTGTACTTAATTTAAATTTGTGAACTGCTTGGTTGTTTAAAACTTGAACTATTTTTATTTTAATGAAATGACTTGAATCGTTTGAATTTGCTTATGACCGTGTAATGATATTCCAGCTCTCACATTCCGTGTTTCCGCTATAGCGGGGTGTGACACATCAGACCACCGATCCCACGGAGGACACCTCCATGGCGATCTCTAGCAGCATCGGGTCCAGCCCGAGGGCTGTGCTACCCCCTCCACCGGTACCCGTTGCCGCAACTCTCCACTACCAGGGCCCGCACACTAGGTTGACTGCGCGCAAGCAGGTCATCCTCCCGGGCCGTCTGCCAGACAGGCTGGCTGCGTGCCAGGCAGGACCGTCCCAACCCACTCTATCTCACCTACCCTTTGGTCAACCTCCCGAGGTCCCACATAACCCTCTCAGGGACCACTACTCATGGGAGCGTCAGATGGAGCGCGCTAGGGACGTCGAGGCCGCGAGGCAGAGGATGCCTCCTACCCTTCAGCCTCCCCCACCGGCCGCGTTCCTTCACTTGCACCGCGAGGTGCGGGGACTGGCACAGGAGACCCAGCACCAGGGGCTCCTCATCAGTGAGGTCACCGACTCTGCACAACAGTTGTCGGAGCAGGCGTTGCGATTCATCGCATCGACCCGAGCTACGGCACGAACCGTGCAGCACCTCATCGGTGTGTGCCTAGTGATGGGCACTTTGATTGCGGTCATGGCGGCCAAGATGTTTCTGGAGAGGCGCCATTAGTTATTTCTTTTATTGTACTGTACTTAGTCTAGTCGTAATTTTCTCATTGTACACGACTTGGACTTTTATTTCCTTTTCTTTTATGTATTGTAATAGTATTTCTCATTCAGTACTTGTACCAAACTTATTTACCATTAATGGAGTTCTACCTTTTATTATTATACTTATCTTATCATATGAATCTTGTACTTGACAATCATTACAATTCTATATCTTGAATCATAATCATGCGTGTGCTATTTGTTCATTCATATAATTCTCGTGCTATAATTATCTATGGTCACTAAATTATATTCTTATCATATTCCATTCGTGCGTTCTAAACTAAATCTATTCTTCTGATTGTAGAATTATGACTCCTCGCACCAATGCTAGCATCATTGCTGAGCAAGTTGCTGAACAGTTGAATGTGGTGATGCCCAATATGATCGCCCAGATCACCGCCAGAATCAATGCCAATGTCAACAACCACCATCAGCAACAACAACAGCAACAACAACAGCAACAACAACAGCAGCAACAACAGAGCAATCAAAACCAAAATCAGAACCATAACCAACACCCGAACCCTCCTCCATGCAACTATAAGAGCTTCATGGCGTGTAAGCCAAAGGAGTTTCACGGCACAACTAGTGATGTAGGACTGCTCCAATGGTTCGAGAGCATCAAATATGTCCTACACATCAGCCGATGTGCTGAGGCGAACAAGGTGGAGTACGCTTCCTGCGTATTCCATGGCAGAGCTCTATCCTGGTGGAACAGTGTTGTTCAAACCAGAGGGCGTGACACTGCCTATGCTCTTCCCTGGAACACCTTCAAGAATCTGCTCATCGAGGAGTACTGCCCGAGAGGAGAAATCAAGAAGCTTGAGGCTGAGCTGTGGGATCACAAGATGGTCGGAAACCACATTGAGAAGTACACCACCCGGTTCCACGAGCTCTCCCGACTGGTTCCAAGACTGGCAACCCCTGAGGAGAACCGGATCGACCTATACATCTCTGGTCTAGTTCCGGAAATCCGTGGCATGGTCATCTCATATGAGCCTCAGACCCTCCAAAGTGCAATCATCCTAGCTCACCGTCTCACCAGCAACCTCCTCACCGCCCCTGGATCCTCCAAAAAGGAGTCAGGCGAGAAAAGAAAGGCAGAGCAAACCCCGAGAAGGAGCGACCGTAACAAGAAGACCCGTAGCACCCGAAACTTCGTCGAGACTGCCGCACCTGCACCTGTACCTGCACCTGCACCATCACCACTTGCTAGATCTGGGTCCTACTCCGGACCGCACCCGAAGTGCAACAAGTGCAACTTCCACCATCTCGGGAACTGCCCGTTATGCCTAAGGTGCCAGAAGGTGGGTCGTTTTGCCAAGTACTGCCCAGATAAGACAACCGCCCCGGTCCAGAAACTGACATGTTATGAGTGCGGAAGCGACCAGCACCTCCGGAATGCCTGCCCTAAGCTTAATCGGACTCCACAGAACCAATGAGGGAAAGGTAGGGGCCGCGCTTACGCACTAACGGCTGAGGAAGCACGTCAGGACCCCAACGTAGTTACTGGTACGTTTTCCCTCAACAATCATTTTGCTTCGGTACTATTTGACTCAGGAGCGGAGAGAAGTTTCATTTCCTTAGAATTTAGACCCCTCATTGGTTTAGAATCTAAAGTTCTTAAGGATAGTTTTACCGTCGAATATTGTAACGGCCAAGAATTTGAAGCTAAGGACATAATCCTAGGATGTTCACTATGCCTATCCGATAAAACCTTCCCCATTGATCTAATTCCTATCGAGCTTTCAAGTTTCGACATTATAGTTGGAATGGACTGGCTATCACGCTTTCGAGCAGAGATCGTCTGTTTCGACAAACTCATTTGTATCCCTCTTTCGGAAAAAGAGACTCTCGTTGTTCAGGGAGACAAGCCTGGATGACAACTTCGCATCGTGTCTTCCATCAAAATGCGCAAGTACCTTCAGAAGGACTATGACGCATTCCTTGCCCATGTCGTCGAGCGTAAACCTGCAGAGAGCCGAATCCAAGATATTCCAGTAGTCAAGGATCATCCCGAAGTGTTTCCCGAGGATTTTCCAGGGCTGCCACCTCAACGACAAGTGGAATTCCGAATAGACCTCATTCCTGGCGCACCAACGGTTGCCAAGACACCGTACCGTCTGGCGCCGCCCGAAATGCTAGAACTGTCAAAACAATTACAGGAAGTCTTAGACCATGGTCTTATTCGCCCGAGTTCGTCCCCCTGGGGAGCCCCAATCCTCTTCGTTAAAAAGAAAGACGGATACTTCCGCATGTGCATTGACTATCGAGAGCTGAACAAGCTGACCGTCAAGAACCGATACCCTCTCCCGAGGATCGATGATCTCTTCGACCAGTTGCAGGGTGCAACTTACTTTTCCAAAATCGACCTCCGTTCGGGTTATCACCAAGTTCGTGTCAGCGAGACCAACATTCCAAAAACCGCATTTCGAACTCTATACAGTCCTTACGAATTCCATGTCATGCCTTTTGGTCTAACCAACGCACCACCAGTGTTCATGGACCTTATGAACAGAGTGTGTAGACCATACTTGGACAAATTCGTAATCGTATTCATGGACGACATTCTCATTTACTCGAGGAACAAAGAAGATCATGCGAAACACCTTAAGCTTATTTTAGAACTCCTCCGAGATCAGAAATTGTACGCCAAATTCTCAATGTGTGAATTCTGGCTCCGAGAGGTACACTTCCTTGGTCATGTGGTCAACAAAGAAGGGATTCATGTAGATCCAGCCAAAATCGAAGCGATCGAGAAATGGCAAGCTCCGACAACCCCGACGGAAATCCGTCAGTTCCTAGGATTGGCTGGCTATTATCGAAGATTCATTGAGAATTTCTCGAAGATCGCAAAACCCCTCACCGAGCTCACACAGAAAGACAAGGACTTCATCTAGGGAAAAGATCAGGAGGATTCCTTCCAGAAGCTCAAGTACCAACTTTGTCACGCACCGATTCTATCTCTGCCAGAGGGCACGGATAACTTTGTAGTGTTTTGGGATGCCTCCCACCAAGGACATGGGTGTGTTCTAATGTAGAAGGAAAAGGTCATCGCTTACGCTTCCAAGCTGAAAGTTCACGAGCAGAACTACACAACGCACGACTTAGAATTGGGAACCGTCGTATTCGCGCTGAAGATCTGGAGGCACTACCTGTATGGCACTAAGTGTACGGTCTACACTGATCACAAGAGCCTTCAGCACATTTTAGATCAGAAAATGCTCAACATGAGGCAACGTAGATGGATAGAACTGCTAAGTGACTACGATTTCCAGATCAAATACCACCCGGGTAAATCAAACGTAGTAGCAAATGCCCTGAGTCGGAAGGAAAGGGCAAAGCCATCTCGAGTTCGAGCATTGGGTATTCAAATTCATACGAGCCTTCGAACGCAGATTGCAAACGCGCAGCAAGAGGCGTTGAAACCCGAGAACATTAAGGTCGAGACGCTTCATAAACATGAAAAAGAATTCAAACGCAAGTCCGACGGAATCTACTACTTCAAGGGTCGAGCATGGATTCCAAAATCTGAGGATCTTCGCAAACTCATTCTGGACGAGGGCCACCGATCTAGATACTCCATCCGTCCGGGATCCGACAAGTTGTACAAGGACCTCCGAGAGTACTACTGGTGGCCGGGCATGAAGAAGGATATCACCTTGTACGTAGCTAAGTGCCTTACTTGCTCCAAGGTCAAGGCAGAATATCAAAAGCCCTCAGGTTTACTTCAGCAACCGGAAATTCCCATGTGGAATTGGGAACAAATTTCCATGGACTTCGTCACCAAGTTTCCCCATACGGCTAAGGGTAAAGAAACGACTTGGGTAATCGTGGACCGTTTGACAAAATCCTCTAATTTCCTGCCGGTCCGAGAAAATCACTCGATGGAGAAATTTGCTCAAGTCTACATCAACGAGATCGTCTCTCGTCATGGAACACATTTCTCCATCATCTCCGATAGGGATAGTCGATTCACTTCCCGCTTTTGGAATGTCCTTCAGAAGTCGTTAGGTACACGACTAGACCTCAGCACTGCATACCACCCTCAGACCGACGGCCAGAGCGAAAGGACGATCCAAACACTTGAGGATATGTTGAGAGCATGTGTAGTCGACTTCGGAGGACGCTGGGACGCTCACCTTCCTTTGGTCGAGTTCTCCTACAATAACAGC
The DNA here is from genome assembly GCA_910822075.1 of Senecio squalidus. NCBI lineage: Eukaryota > Viridiplantae > Streptophyta > Magnoliopsida > Asterales > Asteraceae > Senecio > Senecio squalidus. The sequence goes on along the minus strand of CAJVGC010000582.1, from coordinate 35,163,573 downwards.
TACCATGCCAGCATCAAGTGCGCACCATTCGAGGCTCTCTATGGACGTAAGTGTCGGTCACCGCTGTGTTGGCTAGAAGCTGGCGATCGACAACTTACGAGACCCGATATCGTCCAGGAGACCATTGAAAAGATCACCACTATCCGTGAAAGGCTGAAGACATCCCGTACCCGACTAAAGAGCTACGCAGACAACCGAAGGAAACCCCTCGAGTTCCAAGTTGGCGACAGAGTGCTCCTCAAGGTATCGCCATGGAAAGGGGTAGTCCGCTTCGGGAAGCGCGGTAAACTAAGTCCAAGGTACACCGGTCCATTTGAAGTCATTAGGCGTATCGGTCCCATTGCTTATCGTCTCCAACTCCCCCAGGCTCTCGCGAACGTTCATAACGTATTCCATGTCTCACACTTGAAAAAGTGTCTGTCTGATGAGACCATCGTCATCCCTCTTGACGAGGTCAAAATCGACAACAAGCTAAAGTTCATCGAAGAACCGCTCAAAGTTGTTGACCGCGAGGTCAAACAACTCAGGCAGAGCCGTATTCCGATAATCAAGGTTCGGTGGAATTCCCGACGTGGTCACGAATTCACATGGGAGCGTGAAGACCAATTCCGTCAGAAATATCCACATCTATTCGAGAACACTTCTTCATGATGGGACGAACTAAATTTCGGGACGAAATTTCTTTCAACCCGGGGAGAATGTCACAACCGTCTAATTCCTGGTGCATTTTTATACTCTATGTCTCTCTCGGTCTATCTAGTCTTTAACTTTTCATTTATCGGAACCGCGACAGCTCGGATTCACAACCGGAATCAAATTATATAAGTCCTAATACCAAGAAAATCCCTAATGAACTTTCCTAAGTTCATAATGTAGCATACTTTAAAAATTTAGTTAACGAAAAGGTCCAACGAAACAATTGTATAAAATCAGCCAAAACACAAAAATAATTACAAAAATCGTCCAGGACGACGCACAGAGGCCATGTGCGCCGTCCTGCAGGACGAAATTTGTAATAATTTTGAAAATATTGCATGTCTCGATTTCTAAACTTTTCCAACCAATAACACTCGATTCTCACACCATAATTACTGCATTTTGGCAGTCCCAACTTCCCACTTTATTACTTTTCTTTTATTCATTTTGTTATTCACTTTTACAAAAACAAAACACACACATACACCATTTTCCCTCAAACTTCGTCTCCAGAACTCATCATTCCAGTGATTTCCCACCATTAAAACACCATTTTAATCCATACAAAACGTTTGAATCATCAAGAAGAGCAAGGGAAACCGAAGGTTTTCGAAAAAGGACTATTTTTGTAAAGATATTTGGAGCTAAATCCGGCCAAAACCTCATCCAAGCTAATCTCTTCGGTAGAAACCTTTCTCTTTTCATTTTATACTGATTTTAATACTTGCATGTAACATCTAACGGTTCAAAATGAGTTTTTATACAAATCTATGACTTTTATGGACAAAAACGTTTTTAAACGAAATAACCTTTAGATCCACGAATTTGTGACTTAATATACTTTAGAAACTTTTAAAATGATGTTTTAATAAGTTTAAACCTATTGCATGTCGAAATCTAAGGCTTAAAATACGTTTTGCAACAAAAACACGAAAACCCTCGAACCGTGCGCCGTCCCCGTGACCAGGACGTCACAGCGGGTGAATTTTTCAGCTTCTATGCGCCGTTCCAGTGGTCACAGCGGCCCACAGAGCTGTTGGTTTCCCGAAACTTGTCGTTTTTGCCATTTTTAGCACGTTTAGACCATATTTGACCCGCTGATTTTTTTGACACATGACATTTTGGGACTGAATATGTAAAACAAATAACATTTGAGACATGTATGGACTATTTGGACTTGAATTGAACTAGAATATGAATATATTGTGTGTGTTATAGGTGATTTGTGAGCGGAATTGGTAGGTACATTTTTGGATATGAAATTTGGGCGCGGAAGCGTTGCCCAAATTTCCTTAGAAAAATGTAAACCATTTCACCGAGCAAAAGCACTCGTAACATAATAATAATTGTGACAACCGTCTAAACTAAGGTCGAGAACGCTAACTTTTGACCTCGATACGCTATATTTGTTACTTGATATGACTAACTTTATGTGTTACGTGGTTGCGTAGACATAACTCTTTAAGCTAAGCTCGATGCAACTCACACCAAACTTTTAACGTAGGCTTACGTTACTTAAACTTTTAAACACGTGTCTCGGAATCGAAGTCGGAAATCGGAATCAAATCATTAAACGAATCCTAATACCAAGAAAACATATAATGAACTTGCCTAAGTTCATAGCAAAGCAAATCGTAAACTTTCAACTAACGAAAATGCTTAACGATAAAACAAACGAAAAACGAAGAAGACAAAATCTGACCTCCAGCCGCGCCGCGGTGAGCCCAGTGCGCCGCGGTGGAGGGTGCAGATCATCAATTTTGTAAACTTTCAAAACTTATTTAAAACGATCCAAACTCCTTGGCTCTGGTTTAAACTTGTCTAAAAGCCCTTTTATGGTCCAATAAGTTAATTTAAAACATCACAACAAGACCTTTAAGTCACCATAACATCAAACACACCTACACCCATCTAAGCTTACTCTTTCTCTCTCAATTTCAAACACTCCCAAGAACACTCCCTCTTCCTCTCCATTTACAGCAAGTAGCCACCTAAAAATCATAGAAAACCACCATAACAAACACACTAAAATCGTTCATAATCAAGAAGGAAGCGAGAAATCATCATTTGGGTCAAGGAAGAACTATTTTCTAGCAATTTGGGGATAAAAACACCAAGGGAACACTTCAATCTCTTCCAAACCATCATCCATTCGGTATAACTCTTTTAAATCTTCTGTTTATACAAGTTTAACTCATTGCATGTATAATCAATCAACTAAAAACGAGTTTTTATAAAGATTTGAGGCTATTTATGAACAAAAACGGGTTTATATAAAATGGATGATTAGATCCATGAATTTGTGGTTAAAAACACTAAAGAAACTATAAAACATCAAGTATTTATATGAACTTATGAATGCATGTTGAAATCCATCTTCAAAATAACAAATTTCACCCAAAAACGATTTTTGGCAAAAAGCTCTGTCTCGCGACCGCGCCACGGTGCCGCCACCGCGATGCGGTCGTGGTGAAACCATGACCGCGGCGCAGTGCCTCCACCGCGAGGCGGTCGTGCTGCAGACTTGTTACAAAACCGTATTCAAACCATTATTTAGCGTAACTTTAAACTTGTCGTTTTAAGATTATATATAAAACTGAAGTTCATGAAATACAACCTGTCATAGGGTAACTTATTCAACATATAATCCCTATCGTGTTTTTATAAGTTAAAGATTATTGTTATGGCATTTGTAAGCGGGAAAGTGTTAAAAATTGGATTTAAAAACTATAGCGCGGAAGCGCTGCCCGATTTTCACTAGACCTTAATATAATCCTAAAACTTAAGTATTTCTCGTTGACTAACGATGTTACAAACTCATAAACAATCATACTCACTCGAAAACTTGCTATAAAAATAGGATTCCGTTATTCCGAGCACCTTTCGAGCTTTTCCGAGCACGCTACGATCTTCGCAAACAGTGAGTTACAAACCCCTACTTTTAAATGCTTTTAAACATACTTTTGGGGTGAAATGCGAGTCTTAGGCTTAAACACTACATTTAAGCTGAAACAAACTTTGAACGATTAACGAAACGATTTGATGCTTGAATACTTTTACGAAACGATTTGATACTTGAATACTATTACGAAACGATTTGATAGCTGAATACTATTACTAAACGATTTGATACTTGAATACTTTTACGAAACGACTTGATAGTTGAATACTATTACGAAACGATTTGATACTTGAAAACTATTACGATACGCTTTATTACTTGAATACTATTTCGAAACTATATTTTGCCGGCATTGTTGATGATTTTGCCAACAATGTCGAGGAAACAAACAACTATTTTGCCAGCATCGTTGATGGATTTGCCAACGATGTTGAGGATACAAACACTAAATTGCCAATGACTTGGCATCGATCGACATGTTGCGGACGTTGTACAACATGGTCGTGAGATGCTACGAAAATCTCATGCACTCCTACATAACTAGTTGCTATTAATCTCTGGGAGAGGACCGATAAGATTTATGGATAGTGCTATTAGGGTAGTTGCAAGACCCTCACCACAACGACAACAACAGATGGTGCATAATCTTCTAGTGGGAAATTAATAGGCTTAGCAACGCAACGATACTATCATTGGGCAATACTTAGGATTGTCACATAGTCGCGCTATGTGGTCAATGCCTACGAACACGAACACGAATACTTATCGTCTTACACATGTGGATGGTTCCACCGCTGAGGTAATGACAAAACAAAACATGAATACGATATTTTACGCATGGTTATGCGACAACTATTTGAGAACTATACTTTTACGCATGGTTATGCGACAACTATTTGAGAACTATACTTTTACGCATGGTTATGCGACAACTATTTTAATGCTATACTTTACGCCATTGTTATGTGCGTCGAAACTCTAATGCTTTACTTAAACTTTGTAGCTCACTAACTACGTCTCCCGTAGTTAACACTTGACTCGTATTTTCAGGTTACGATTAAGCTTGCGATGAGGACTTTATGCTTTGGGCTGATGACTTCAAGAATGGGAATGGTTCGGGCAGTTTGGCTACGAACACCTATTTTGTATTCGGATGTGTAAACGCTGTTTTAAACACTTGTAACTTTTGAAGTTACGTTTTATTTAATATAACTTGGGGGTTGATTATAAACTTGTGTATCGAATGCTATTGCTCTTCACATCCTGTATTCCGCTTTAACGGGGTGTGACAGACTTGGTATCAGAGCGCAAGGTTATAGTGAATACCGATTTTTCAAAAATCAAACTATAACCAATTTCTAAACGAAAGATTTTATTTAACCAAAACGTGAAGGCATTGTTTAACTTGAATTATTCGTAGACTGATCACCTATGAATAATTTGGACTAAGTTATGCCGGAACGGGATTGGTAAAACGTTAAACGAACCACCCCGAAAATTCTTGAAGTCAGACCCACACAGACCTAGATGCTATACTTAAGATACTCTATGTGCTCAGCTTATTACTAACACTAACATGAGCCGTATCTTCGAAATAACTCGTTACCGATTTAGGGTAAGTCGAGAGGGAAATAGATAGCTATGTCAGACAACGAAACGCTTCACGCTTTAGAATGATACTAAGATAGCATTAAGACTTAGTGGGAATTTGACCCCATTCCCCTTTCTATGATGCGACGAAAGGACGAATACAATCGTGTCGGACGACGAGGTAGATACCCGACGCATACTCTTGAGGATTCACATTTTCCTACGAACTCGATATACATTACTGATACCTTATGGAGGTACATGAGCTTGGAGCTAACACCATCGTAAACTATTACATTACAGTATAACGACTCGGATCTGGACTAGTTTATACTGTCCCTTGCCGACTATATCACCCGTTCTCTTGGCAGAGACGACACCTTCTCGACTATCGACACCATATACACCTTATCCCACTGATATTTACGCGACGCCTTCTATGGAAACTGAGAAGTATTCCCGCGTAAGACATGAGTGCAGTTGCAACTCGACATACTAAGTGATACACCCAAGATATCCGATAGCTAAGGATTGACACTGGAAGACATGATGGATTCATGCGACAAGTTTACGGATCTCCAGAAATGATCCAAAAGCCGAAGTATCATGACACTCGTATTCAAAAACTATCACTCGACATGCTTCATGCCAAATGAACGATACCTAGGGCAGTCCAGACAACGCGATGCTAGTTGTGGAATTGCTACACGAAAGAGTTTTGAAAATCACTGTTATCACTCACTCGCCTTAGTACACCCAATATAGTAATCTTCGATCGACACGAATTCTTAATCTAGATCGCATGATATGCCCCTAGCATAAACATGTATGCCCCATGCCTTACTTTCCTTTAGTGACATCATAATCATGCGAAATAATGTACAATAAGTAATGGTACTCGATTAAAGGACTGGCATCTATGAAATCGCAAGGATATCGCAAACTTATTTGGGGAATCGTTGGTCAGTGTGGATTCCTAGACTCGAATACAAATCTAAGGTGACTTCAAAACAAGGTAGGTTTTGGAAGCATACCCTAAAACGAAGGATCATCACGAAGGTATGATCACATTCTTATGATTACGATAAACCACGGAATAGCTATATGTCAAACATGTTGAAGTCATGTCTCTGCAAGGAATTCATCTAAACACCTGCTCTACAATAAGACCTTATTCACGCAAGGCGACATGGAAAGGAAAACCCTAAACCTTATACCCGAAAAACACTCTCAACCGTGGTAATAGCTCGTTGCTATTTAACCAAGAAAGTACCCAAGAAAACCGATTCGTAGTAAGGAAGTACCGGAAGTTTTCCTGGTGGCTTGCCCGAACTAATACTAGTCCATAAGTAAAACTTAAACATTAACTCGATACTCAACACAACTTTTGCATCACGAGCATCATACGAGTTAGAGCCTTCGTTATACGAACCGAGGAAGCGAGATACGACCCCCGAGTAGTTGCAGCTTGACGCAGTAATAGAAACGGATTGGTTGACCATTCAAGATGCGAAAATCTTTTGCTTAGATAAGACGATTAGGATGCCGTTAGAAGATGGGAAGTAATTAATAGTACAAGGAGATAGGCCGGGCCAAACTTCAAAGCTTATATCAATGATGAAAACGCGCAAATACTTGAATAAGGGTTGCTTTACATTGTTAGTAAACGTAAAGGACAAACAAACACAAGCAATAGACCTTAAGGACATGCCGATAGTTAGAGACTATCCGCAGGCATTTCCCGAAGAACTATTAGAACTACCACCACTGAGGCAAGTAGAGCTTAGAATCGAGGAAATTCCAGGAGCGACACGAGTGGCAAGGACGCCATCCCAACTAAATCCGACTGAGATGCAGGGACTATGCAACCAAGTTCATGAGTCATTGGATAAGGATTTATCCGACCAAGCTTATCACCATGGGGAAAGCTGATCCTATTTGTTGAAAAGAAATATGGATCGTTCCGCATGGGTAACGACTACCGAGTTTTAGATAAACTAACCGTCAAGAATCGATACCCTCCTCCACGAATCGACGATATTTTAATCTACTCGCGCACCAAAGGAAAATCGCGCAGAGCACTTAAAACTATTTTTGGAATTACTCAAGGAACAACAAATTTACACAAAGCTTACAAAGTTTGAATTCTGGCTGCGTAAAGTCAAATTTCTCGGACACGTAGTTAATGGATCCGGAATTCACATTGATCCATCAAAAATCGAAACTATACGGAATTGGGAAACTCTCAAAAGTCTGACAGAAATCCGCGAATTTTTAGGACTAACTGGTTATTACCGACGACTCATTCAAGACTTCTCTAAAGAAAGCTAAACCCCTAAAAAAGTTAACTCAAAAGAACGAGAAGTTCAACTGGGGAGATGCACAAGAACAAGCCTTCAATATCCTAAAAACGAAACTGTGCAATGCTCCGATTCTTACTCTTCCTGAGGAAAACGAAGACGTTGTAGCATATTGTGACGCATCTAACCTAGGAGTAGGTTGTGTATTGATGCAACGAAACAAGGTCATAGCATACGCATCGCGACAACTCAAGAAACGCGAATTCAATTACGCTACTCACGACCTATAATTAGTAGCGGTAATTTTTGCCCTTAAAAATCTGGAGACATTATCTCCATGGAACGAAATGCACGGTATTCACGGACCATAGGAGTCTGCAACACATACTAGATCAGAAGCTACTCAATATGAGGCAAAGGAGAGGGTTGGAACTCCTTAGCAACTACGACTGTAATATTAAATATCACCCTGGCAAGGCAAAACCGACTTGAGAACGCGTATAGAAGGTGCCCAGCATGAGGCTTTGAAGGTAGATAACATAAAGGTCGAAACCTTGCACAAACACGACAAAGATTTTACAAGGAAAAGCGTCGATGTCTGTTACCTTAAGGACCGAGCCTGGATTCCTACGACTAACGAATTGAGAAAGACCATTATGGATGAATCACACCGAACACGATATTCCATTCATCCAGGGAAAAGCAAGATGTATAAGGACCTCAAGGAACATTATTGGTGGCCTGGAACAAAAAGAGACGTTGCCTTATAAGTAAAGAAGTGCCGTACTTGTGCGAAAGTGAAGGCTGAATACCCAAGAGCCATCCGGATTACTCCAGCAACCTGAAATTCCCGAGTGGAAATGGGAACAAATCACAATGGACTTCGTCACAAAGTCACCTCGAACATCAAAGGGTAACGACATGATCTAGGTTGTAGTAGATCGACTAACGAAGTCAGCATACTTTATTCCCATCGAGGAAACTTTTAACGCGGAAAAACTTGTCCAAATATACATCAACGAGGTAGTGACTCGTCACGGAATGCCCACGTCAATTATCTCGGACAGAGATACTCGCTTCCCTTCCAGATTTTGGAAAGCGTTCCAAGAATCTTCTGGCACACGATTATATTTAAACACGGCTTACTACCCACGGACCGATGGTCAAAGCGAACTTACAATACAAATCTTAGGTGATATGCTAAAAGCATGTGTATTCGACTTCGGAGGAAGTCAGGATAATCATATACCACTAACGGGATTCTCCTATAGAAATAGTATCGCGCTAGTATCAAGTGTGCGCCTTTTAAGCTCTTTACGAAACGAAATGCGAATCTCCTCTGTGTGGTTGGACCCAGGAGATCGACAACTAATTAGCACGGATGTGGTGCAAGAAACGATTGATAGATAACAACAATAAAGGAACGACTAAGACTACTAGAAGTCATCAAACGAATTACGCTGATGTGCGTAGAAGAGACTTAGAATTTCAAAAGGTGTCACCTTGGAAAGGTGCAATACGCCGCGGAAAACATGGAAAACTTAGCCCAAGATATGTAGGACCATTCGAGATACTCGAAAGAGTGGGTCCAGTTGCGTATCGTTTGGAGCTTCCTCTAGAACTCGGTAACATACATAACAATTTTCATGTGTCGATACTGACAAAGTACTCCTCGAACGAAACACTTATCACACCTATAGAAGAAGTACAACCATACGAAAAGCTCCAATTTATCGAGGAACCGATTGAAATCATAGATCGCGAAACTAAGAAGCTAAGGCATAGTAAAATCCCCATAGTGAGGGTACGATAGAACGCAAAACGAGGCCCCGAATATACCTGGGAACGAGAGGATCAATTGATGCATAAGTATCCTCATCTCTTCACTTCTCCCACAACGAATACTACAAGTTGAAATTTCGGGACGAAATTCTTTCAACGTGGGGAGAATGTGACAACCGTCTAAACTAAGGTCGAGAACGCTAACTTTTGACCTCGATACGCTATATTTGTTACTTGATATGACTAACTTTATGTGTTACGTGGTTGCGTAGACATAACTCTTTAAGCTAAGCTCGATGCAACTCACACCAAACTTTTAACGTAGGCTTACGTTACTTAAACTTTTAAACACGTGTCTCGGAATCGAAGTCGGAAATCGGAATCAAATCATTAAACGAATCCTAATACCAAGAAAACATATAATGAACTTGCCTAAGTTCATAGCAAAGCAAATCGTAAACTTTCAACTAACGAAAATGCTTAACGATAAAACAAACGAAAAACGAAGAAGACAAAATCTGACCTCCAGCCGCGCCGCGGTGAGCCCAGTGCGCCGCGGTGGAGGGTGCAGATCATCAATTTTGTAAACTTTCAAAACTTATTTAAAACGATCCCAACTCCTTGGCTCCGGTTTAAACTTGTCCAAAAGCCCTTTTATGGTCCAATAAGTTAATTTAAAACATCACAACAAGACCTTTAAGTCACCATAACATCAAACACACCTACACCCATCTAAGCTTACTCTCTCTCTCTCTCAATTTCAAACACTCCCAAGAACACTCCCTTTTCCTCTCCATTTACAGCAAGTAGCCACCTAAAAATCATAGAAAACCACCATAACAAACACACTAAAATCGTTCATAATCAAGAAGGAAGCAAGAAATCATCATTTGGGTCAAGGAAGAACTATTTTCTAGCAATTTGGGGATAAAAACACCAAGGGAACACTTCAATCTCTTCCAAATCATCATCCATTCGGTATAACTCTTTTAAATCTTCTGTTTATACAAGTTTAACTCATTGCATGTATAATCAATCAACTAAAAACGAGTTTTTATAAAGATTTGAGGCTATTTATGAACAAAAACGGGTTTATATAAAATGGATGATTAGATCCATGAATTTGTGGTTAAAAACACCAAAGAAACTATAAAACATCAAGTATTTATATGAACTTATGAATGCATGTTGAAATCCATCTTCAAAATAACAAATTTCACCCAAAAACGATTTTTGGCAAAAAGCTCTATCTCGCGACCGCGCCACGGTGCCTCCACCGCGAGGCGGTCGTGGTGAAACCATGACCGCGGCGCAGTGCCTCCACCGCGAGGCGGTCGTGCTGCAGACTTGTTAAAAAACCGTATTCAAACCATTATTTAGCGTAACTTTAAACTTGTCGTTTTAAGATTATATATAAAACTGAAGTTCATGAAATACAACCTGTCATAGGGTAACTTATTCAACATATAATCCCTATCGTGTTTTTATAAGTTAAAGATTATTGTTATGGCATTTGTAAGCGGGAAAGTGTTAAAAATTGGATTTAAAAACTATAGCGCGGAAGCACTGCCCGATTTTCACTAGACCTTAATATAATCCTAAAACTTAAGTATTTCTCGTTGACTAACGATGTTACAAACTCATAAACAATCATACTCACTCGAAAACTTGCTATAAAAATAGGATTCCGTGATTCCGAGCACCTTTCGAGCTTTTCCGAGCACGCTACGATCTTCGCAAACAGTGAGTTACAAACCCCTACTTTTAAATGCTTTTAAACATACTTTTGGGGTGAAATGCGAGTCTTAGGCTTAAACACTACATTTAAGCTGAAATAAACTTTGAACGCTTAACGAAACGATTTGATGCTTGAATACTTTTACGAAACGATTTGATACTTGAATACTATTACGAAACGATTTGATAGCTGAATACTATTACTAAACGATTTGATACTTGAATACTTTTACGAAACGACTTGATAGTTGAATACTATTACGAAACGATTTGATACTTGAAAACTATTACGATACGCTTTATTACTTGAATACTATTTCGAAACTATATTTTGCCGGCATTGTTGATGATTTTGCCAACAATGTCGAGGAAACAAACAACTATTTTGCCAGCATCGTTGATGGATTTTCCAACGATGTTGAGGATACAAACACTAAATTGCCAATGACTTGACATCGATCGACATGTTGCGGACGTTGTACAACATGGTCGTGAGATGCTACGAAAATCCCATGCACTCCTAAATAACTAGTTGCTATTAATCTCTTAATCTCTGGGAGAGGACCGATAGGATTTATGGATAGCGCTATTAGGGTAGTTGCAAGACCCTCACCACAACGACAACAACAGATGGGGCATAATATTCTAGTGGGTAATTAATAGGCTTAGCAACGCAACGATACTATCATTGGGCAATACTTAGGATTGTCACATAGTCGCGCTATGTGGTCAATGTCTACGAACACGAACACGAATACTTATCGTCTTACACATGTGGATGGTTCCACCGCTGAGGTAATGACAAAACAAAACATGAATACGATATTTTACGCATGGTTATGCGACAACTATTTGAGAACTATACTTTTACGCATGGTTATGCGACAACTATTTGAGAACTATACTTTTACGCATGGTTATGCGACAACTATTTTAATGCTATACTTTACGCCATTGTTATGTGCGTCGAAACTCTAATGCTTTACTTAAACTTTGTAGCTCACTAACTACGTCTCCCGTAGTTAACACTTGACTCGTATTTTCAGGTTACGATTAAGCTTGCGATGAGGACTTTATGCTTTGGGCTGATGACTTCAAGAATGGGAATGGGTTCGGGCAGTTTGGCTATGAACACCTATTTTGTATTCGGATGTGTAAACGCTGTTTTAAACACTTGTAACTTTTGAAGTTACGTTTTATTTAATATAATCTGGTGGTTGATTATAAACTTGTGTATCGAATGCTATTTCTCTTCACATCCTGTATTCCGCTTTAACGGGGTGTGACAATAATAAACGCTAAATCGGATTTTTGGACAAAAACGTGACAATTACCTTTTCGGACTATTTTGGACATTACTTAACCTTGACACTTAAAGTTTAATAAAAGGTTATCTATACTATTATATTGAGAACATAATAAGATAATAACAATTAAACTATCTTGGTATTATAGGCAATCCGTGATTCCCGGCTACCGTTCCGACCGAATTTTCGAGTGTTATTCTTCGCAATCCGTGAGTTACAACCCCTTTATTTTTATATGTATTTTGTATGATTTTGGGGGAAACATAAGATTATTTGTACTTTGAAAACTTTTATAAACTATTTTGACTTGGAACTTTATGAACTATTTTGACTTGGAACTTTATGAACTATTTCGACTTGGAACTTTATGAACTATTTTGACTTGGAACTTTATGAACTATTTCAACTTGGAACTTTATGAACTATTTTGACTTTGGAACTTTATGAACTATTTTGACTTTGGAACTATTGAACTATTTTTGACAAACTCTTTGAACTCTTATGCGTAAAACACTTTTACTCTACTTGAACTTACCGGCTTGCCCCCTTTTTCGACTAAACTAATTATTGATGCTTGTATGCGGACCGACCCTTGATGGAACTATAACATGACTCTTAAGTGACGGAACAACTATCTCTTTTTAAAACAAAACTACTTAGTGCCAAGCTGCTTTTTCTAGAACTTTACACACTGTTAACTACAGAGCCGTTTAGTAATTATGGGTATCGATACTTAGGAAAGAACCGTTCCTTGCTTAGATGGCAGTCTAAGTACATATTACTAAGAACTTGAACACTTCCCGTAGGATAGGCGGGGAAAGGGGCCTCACGGTTGAACAATCGGTTTAGTGTGAACACTTAAGTTATAGATGCCAAGAGGTTGATACAAGAAATCTAATTAGTTACTTATACGCATAAATTTACGAACTTTTAGCGACTGTTTCCGCAACTACGATTTGACTAAATTTGACTCTACTTAGTCTTTACGAACTTTAGGGCACCGATTCGCCCGTTACTTGAACTTTAAAAAGTATATAAATTTTAAGCGACTTTTCTCCGCTAGCCTCCTTTTGGAAACTTTTACTTTTATATACTTAACTTATATTTTTGCCGAACTACTTAAACTGTAACTCACTCACTACTTTCGTAGTTGACACTTTATCTTATGTTGCACGAAATTTAGTGTAAGTATGGAATGCATGGCATTGACGGGTCAAGGCGGTCGTGTGAGAACCACATTGGGAAAAGACTTGTTCATTTCTTTTGGGAATTTTTAATGCAAACTTTAAACTATGTATTTGTGTACTAAACATCTTGGTTGTCTTGAATTGTAAACACTTTTATTTTAATCTATGACTTGAATGCCGTTATGTTTTATATAACCCGTGTAATGATCTTCCAGCTCTTCACATTCCGTGTTTCCGCTTTAGCGGGGTGTGACAGACAACCTCTTTTGACAAGGACGGTTACGTGCATTACAAAAGAAACGAGACCGGTGTACATACAATGCGAAATGGGATTCGAATAAATAAGAATTATTGTATCATAATGGATTTATAGTCCCATCCAATAAATTCTTATGTAGTCGTTTCAATGCACATATTAATGTGGAGTATTGTGGTTGGAATATGATAATAAAGTATCTGTTTAAGTATATTTCCAAGGGCGTCGAGCGTGTAGCTTTTTACATACGGAAATCAGAGACTTCTGCAGCAGCAACACCTGATACGCGCGGACTTTCTACTTCTGAGAGTCGTAATTCCTCTGTTGCAGAAACAATCGACGAAATAGAAAACTTCGTGGACGGTAGATTTATTTGCCCACACGAAGCGTCTTGGCGAATTCTAAATTTTCCGATTCACGAAAGAGAGCCCGCTGTACAGGTGTTGCAAGTACATCTTGAGCGTATGCAGCCAATTACGTTTGAAGATGACTGTGATTTGGAAAGCTTAGTGCGTAACGCCAAATTTGGTAAGTCTACACTAACAAGGTGGTTAGTAAGTAATAGATGGGATCAGGATGGTATATTGGTAAGTCTACACTAACAAGGTGGTTAGAACTAAGAATAATATTGCTCCGATAGGTCGAATGGTTTATATACATCCGACTGCTGGTGAACTTTTTATCTAAGAATGTTGTTATGCCATCAAAAAGGATGTACCTCTTTTAACGATATTCGCACTGTTAACGGGGTTCTTTATTCGTCATACCGTCTTGCGTGTGAGGCTCTCGGTCTAATTGGTGATGATAAAGAATGGCTAACCGCTTTTACTGATGCTTCTTTTTGGGCATCCTCTCCGGAACTACGCTCTCTTTTCTGCAATTTGCTAATATTCTGTGACGTTGGGGATCCAGAAGTACTCTGGAACAATGCCTGGCCAAAGATGGGAGACGATATCATACGTATTTTATCAAATTCCACACCGTCTTCTACTTATGTTATATCTGAGCATACATTACAACAACATATTCTTTTCGAACTCGAAAAACTGCTAAACGCATCAGTTCCTCAAAAATCTCCGACTTCGTTCGGTTTGCCACTTCCATCATCCAATCTGATGGTTGCATTGAGAAACCGTCTGTTGCTGGAAGAAACGCTTTATGACAAAGCTTCGCTTTCTCAACAGCATTTGAAAATGTCGTCGCCGCTAAATCCGGAACAGTTATGCATTTATAACAAAATCCGTAGCGATGAGCTGTTCAATAAGCAAACACTGCTGTCCGTATATGGTCACGGCGGAACAGGGAAAACTTATCTTTGGTCCACAATAATCGCATACCTCAGGTGCACTGGGAAAGTCGTTTCGGCGGTTGCTTCGTCAGGCATCGCGTCCCTGCTTTTACCCAATGGCAGAACGGCACATTCTCGCTTCAATATACCTTTAAATCTATTAGATTCATCCGTCTGTGATATAAAGAAAAGGACACAATTGTCTGAACTTTTGGAGCAAACATATATGATTGTATGGGACGAAGCAACGATGACAGATCGTAGGTGTTTTGAATGTGTTGATCGTACGCTTAGAGATATATTAGAAAAGAGGGATAAACCGTTCGGTGGAATATCGATGCTCCTAGGCGGAGATTTCAGGCAAACTCTAACTATAAAGCGGAAAAAAACCCATCGAGACATAATGCTTGCAACTCTACCAAACTCGTACCTATGGCCACACTTTGCTCTATACAATCTGTCCTGAAATATGCGCCTTTCGGATTCAACTATGGGCATCTCTATATGTACCAACTCGGCCGGTTTTGCACAGTGGCCTTTGGATGTAGGTAATGGAGTTGCTGGTACCCCAGATCCGGTAATCCTCGATATTCTTCACATCTCCTGATTCCAGGCGGTTTGCTCATAACAGACAACGACTCCGGTCTACAACAGCTTATCGATTTTGTATACGGGCCAACAATTCTTCGTTACCCAAATCCGGAAGTCCTTTGCAACAGGTCAATAGTCTGCCCGAAAAACTGCACGACGGACACTATCAACAAAACAATGTTGGACAGCAATCCGGAACCCGCAACCTGCTATTACAGCTCTGATTCGATAACGCCTCACACTCGCACAATATCAGACCTAGATCTATTATATCCAGAAGAATACCTTAACAAATTAAATTTCCCCAGTCTTCCACTACACAAATTAGATTTAAAGAAAAACGTTCCGATTATTCTTTTGCGTAATATGAATTAAAAGAGTGGACTATGCAATGGAACAAGGCTCATCGTCACTCAACTTCTGCCGACAATTATCGAGGCCGTTATCATCAGCGGGGCCTGTATTGGCCAGAAAGTGTACCTCCCAGAATCAAGTTCGTTTATCACGACCCTAAACTTCCGTTTACTTTTAATCGAAAACAGTTCCCGTGTAAAGTATCTTAAGCCATGACAATCAACAAAAGCCAAGGGCAATCCCTAAAACGAATAGGCGTATACTTGCCTTCTCCGATATTCAGTCACGGTCAACTATATGTTGCACTTTCTAGAGCGACTTCTCTAGACTCCATTAAAGTTCTTATCGAGGACGAAAATGGACAGTGTTCCCGACATACGGAAAATATTGTTTACAAGGAATTTCTTTCTTTTGTCGACAGCTTACAGATTAAACAATAGACTGACATAGACATATACACATATACAGTTACTGATTTAAGAATCACACAGCAAGCATAGATGTATACAAGAAAACAAAAATATTTTTAACATTCGACATTTCAACAAATAAAAAAAGTCAGTAATAAAAGATAGTTTGTTAAAAACTTACATTTAGTATTTAGATAAATATATGCACCTGTCCATTTACTACCATTATCTCGCTCACTAACAAAGCTTTGTTTTTCAATTACAACAGGAAGATATGGTATATATTAAAGATCTCGACTACGGATACGCTGGGTCACCCCTCGAGTTACGAATTCTTAGGAAATGGACTCCCCACTTCAGAAACAGAGAAACTTGGTTTCTTGCCGCAGACGAACATGTAAGTATTTCACGGATACAGTGTATGCATTGTATATTCGTATTATTTATAAGCCTTAACTAATCCATAATAACAGGGGGACAACGTTACAATCGTCGGCAAACATCAAGGACAAAAATTCCTCGAATCCAAATTCCGGTTGGGAAGCTGCTAAATTCTAGAACAATACTCATGCACAGAAACACTAAGATATCAGAGAATCAGCAGAAACCCGATCCATATCAACGCTGGCGAGGCTTCAAAAATAAGTACGATCGAAGACAAAGAAAAAATCCGACAAATATCGTTTGATTTCGCACCCATAGACCAGCTATACGCATTCATCGACACACTTACATATTACCCAGGTATATAGAATATAGTCCATAATCTCACAAACATTTACAACACACAGCACATGAACATATATAAAAAATAAACTATAAATGCAGATTTCATTGGAAACTACAGGCGGCAAACGCTCAGCAACAAAAAAATGGTGACCCATTTCTGCTGTTAACTTTAACAGCCGCTGCGTAAGTACCAAAGAAACAAATACTTCCATATTACCGTACATAAGCAATAACACTAACACGGCCTATCTAATACTGTACACGGTTTATTTAACACTCTGCTTTGTCTGCATTATAGCGGATAAGAAATAAGCGTTACCATATGGAAAGAATGCATGCAAAATTCCGAAAAACTCGATACGTCTGCTCTATCGACAGCGACACCAAACACTATCGTAGCACTTACAAACGTAAAGCCCGCAATATACGCAGGTACAATACTACTGTCTTCTACAGATTTTATAACTCTAAATTCGTATCACAGCCGGTAAATACAGTTCACATTTAAAACATGGCAAGCTCTTTAAAAATGTCGTCCACCGATGCAATCCACATCATCATCAATCCGCAACTGCCCGCAACATCAGAAGAATATCAGCACATCACAGCAACAACTGCACAGTCCTCGCCAAATACTTCATACGTCATTATGACATTGGACGAGTTACAATCCAAACCGTACAAAACTATATTGGTAAGCCTTCTAATTAAGTCAGTTACAAGTTCCGTTACTCAATAATATAACCATATTCTACATGATTACACTATGACAGCGAAAAGTAATCGCCACAGACGCAAGAATCATAAACACCAATATCGAAAACTCCTGGTACACTGCATCATGCCCAGATTGCAAAGGTCAAATATCAAAGCAAAAAGAAGCGTGGTTTTGTCCAAATCACGGCCCAAAATCCAATCCCAACTTCTTGTAAGAGTACCAATACTAAATACAGGTACTTTAAAACGAAAATATAACAAAACTAACATAATTAAAATGACTGCAGCTACAACGTAAAAGTCGTTCTCTCAGACGGAACAGCAAATTTAGAAGCAATGACCATAGACGCGTGCATGTAGACATTAATCGGTCGCACGTGTAAGGAAATAATCATCGAAGACGGTTATGAGGACCGAAAAACATTGCCACCGTCCTTCAGAAAAGATGGTATGAATACGTACATGTTTTACATCGAAATGACCAAAAAATCAACCCCGACCAACATAAATTTTGTAATAGTCAACAAAGAACCGCTCCCTACTCAATCACCACCGGCACAACCCAGTACCCCAGCCCCAAAACAACTAAACACCGCCCCATAAACAACTGAATCACCATATACAAACCCACCACCACACACTCCCACAACTCCAAATATCCAAAATAACCTGTCAGATATAGACGAAAGCAAATCTAACAAAATATATCCACATTTTCGCAGAAAAACTACAAAACTTCAATCTAACAAAGCGTGAACGATACCCAGAATAAGCGCGGAAAAAAAAAGGCAGCAACTAATGTTGACATGCATCACTACCTCTATTTTTGTAACACCAAATAACAGCGTAGGCAGATAACCACCACCCGTATAGCTTTTGTAACTACTAGAAACAGTCTATGCACGTACATAAAACAATCGCAACCTCTAATCTTTTGTAAAGAATATCAAATGAGACCGTATCTTTTCTACTTACGTCAATTATCAACACAGCCTATCAAACTCGTGCAACGCACGAGTACTTGCTAGTTTATTTTAAACTTCTTCCCAAACGTGCTTACATTTTAAAACCGTATGACATTGAGTGATTTTCAAAAGTTTCGGGGTACAATTCTAAGGGGGTGTTTGTTTGGGCTTATGACTTATTGACATTTCAACTTATATTTCATGAGTTCAAATTTTTTGGCTTATGTAAACGTTTATGAGGTTATTACTGTTTATTATGACATAATAAGCCCATAAATGATTACATAAGCCAAAAAATCCGGACTTACGAAACATAAGCCGAAATATCAATAAGTCATAAGTTGTTTATATAAGCCCAAACAAACACCCCCTAATAATCAAACGAGTATTTATTAGTGTATTGTATGTGAAAATGAAGGATCATATTTAAAGTTTCTAGAAGTCGATAAATTCATGTCGTGAATCATCTTGATTTCACGACATACACGGGGTACATTCGGAAAATATGCTTCCACACGTGAGTTAATCTAAAACACTCAAAATACGTAAACACATAAGAAAAACATGAATAACTTTAAAATTTTCACAAAAATGTAATACTACTTCTTTACATGGTCAAAAGTAGATTATTGGGGCCACTTGCGACGAGAAATAATGGCCCTAAATACATTTACCATATAAAAGCAAAACTATTGTGTATTACATTTTTTGGTACTAGATTGAACAATACAAATTAACTAGAACAGTGTGTTTTGTCATATATTGTTATATAATCCAAAATATTTCTTTAAACATTACACATAATACATATAGTTACTAAACAAAAGGTCTTAAAGCTTTTTAGATCATGTACGGTCATCTATATTTTACTCCTTAAAACCCGACCCTACTTCTGTATAATATAACTTAATTATTAAATAAATGTAAGGTTTGACTCATATGTAGAAGGGTCAATCCCATATATAGAATGTACACTAAACATTAATGCATAAAGAGTTAAAAAGTAACAAAAAACTATTCAATGATCATACTAGCTATAAACCAAAATGATAAAGACTATAGAGTATCCATTTTATCAAAATAAGACATGAAAGGTAAAGATCAATTTATGTCATACCTAAACTTTAACATTTTGCTTAAATATCATAATTTCGATAAAGGGTAACCGTTTGAACAAGTCACTTTCTTTTTGAATTCTTTCTATTACGAGAAAACAATTTTAAAAATTATCATTTATAGGATTTGAAACCAAGGCGTTTTGATTTTTGACATTAGTGTTAACCTCTTAATCAAAGAACATATATGTTAAAATCTAAAACTTATATATATATATATATATATATATATATATATATATATATATATATATATATATATATATATATATATATATATATATATATATATATATATATATATAGGATCTGGATCCAGTGAGAAATGCATTTTCTGTGAAAACGTGAGAAAACACATTGATTCAACAAATTTTCATTTTGATTCAAAATTTTCGAAAAAAAAAATTCGTAGAAAGTGTGAATCGAAGTTAGAATTTGTAATATAATAACTATTTTTATGGATATATTGAATCATAAATACATAAATATGATATTTTTAAAAGTATAAAACTTCGAATCAAATCAAAATATGTTGTCTTTTTCACCTTCTCACCAAAAATCGATTTCTCACCTTCTCACCAAAAATCGATTTCTCACCAAAAATATGTTGTCTTTTAAAAGTATATATATATATTGTGAGGTCTAATAAATCTTCAAAGAAAGAATCTATGTTTAGAATCACTAACTAGTGGCGGAATCATGAGGCAATGAACTTAGTTAACTTAATAAGAACAATGAATCAAGTAGGATTCGATTATGGAAGTTTTCATTCAAAAGCCTTAAATGACGGGAAAGTTTGTTACATATGATAGTACACTCTTAAGCTCTTAACAGCTGAACTCCTCTCACCACTATTTATAGGATGTACTATCTATCTATTACATTACATCAACCCTTATGTTTATTTAAAAACACTTCGGGTGAACTAATAAATAAAACTTCATTTAACCTTTAATTCGGGTGAACTCGAACTTAACTATGGTGAAGAGTTATTTCGTCCGACATAAAGTCTTAATAAAAGTCCTAACTAAGATTTAGTTCGGATGATGAAAAATATTCACCCTAACTAAATGTTTAACACCATACACTTGATAAAAATCTTTGGAAGCTTCAGTCATCAATCCTTTTATGCTCCAACAATCTCTCCCTTGGATGATGCTTCCAAAATCTTCATCTTGCTAGGTTTAGCTTCATTCCTATCTTCAAAACACTCATATCAGTCACTATCTTTTATCTCTTGTACCCCTTCTGATCTTATCTACCTCCCATGCTACAACCTCAAGTGCCATTCTTCTTTCATTATCATCAGGTTGAAGTTTTTCAAGCGGAAGAGGAAAAATAGTCAGAATGTCTTCATTTGAGAGCTCTCTTAGATCAGCTATCTCACTGAGCCTTTCATTCACCATCTTCTCTATCCGTGACTATCTCATCATTTTCATAGTCCATCCACCATCTAAGAATCTTAGGCTTTTGATGCACAACTTTGACTTTCTTCATTAGAGCAGTGTACATTGTCATTCTTTTCCTCTTAGCTTTGAATTTCTTCCCAAAGTTGCCCAAATCTGTCTTAGCACATTCATGGATGAACTTTTCATAGTCATATCCATGAGAGTATGAACCATGGTTAACCATCTTCGATTTCCACTGATATTTTCATTAACTTCTCAATTGTTTCAAAGGATTGAGTCATTGTGCTAGTCCTGCTCTTTCCCTTAATCACAATAGATCCACTGTAATGATCAAACCTCCAACCAAATATAGGTAGCAGAATGCCTCTCTTCATCCTCATAAGCTCTTATCTTTCAGCCTTTAACTCTTTTTGAGTCACCTTTTTGATTCTTGATCCATTTGCACCTCCATCTCCAGTAGTGTCCATGGGAAATCCACACTGGTCAAGATCACCACCATCTGATGCAGTTTCATCAATCCAGTTTCATATTTCTTCAATCATTGCAGTAATAACTGGATCATCAACATAATAATCTTCAGGAAGAGTTGACTTAGGTTGAGCATGAACTTGATCTTCTTGTTGAGTCTGTGTAAACCAAGACTCCTTCACCATATATTCTGCAAAAGGATCATCCTCTTGCATTACTTTTGTCTTTAAATGCACTTCTTGAAACTGTTTTTCTAAAAGAGACTTTAAAGTAACATTTTGACTCTGATCAACAGATTGTGCAAAAGATCCCTCACGAGTTTGCACTAGAGTAGCAATTGGAGCTTTTTCTTTGACTCTCCAAGTTGACCTCAACATTTGTTGTAGTTATTTCTATCTGTCTCTTGCTCAACTCCTCCTCTATCTTTATTTCTCTCTTTGATTTCATCTCATTCACCATCAACTTTGTCTGAACATCTAACAAATTTCTCTCCAAGGTACCTTCATTTGCCCAACTGGTCTGGTACACATTCCTCCAACAGCTATTAGATAATTTTTCAAATGAAGCTTATAATTTTTCTATGAGAACTTGTTTTTGTACCCTAACATCTTTTTTTCAGAGCCACCACTATACTAAACTTGAAGTCTTCATACCCTGCTCTTTACTCTTCCTCCTGTTCCTTGTTTCATAATACTACTAACATCAGTTTCCTCCAAAATTTTCTCTACTTCTTCTTCCTTTACAACTGTTTCAACATGCTCATCTTCTTTTTTGTCACCGTCAATGTCAATAATCACCTTCTCTCCTCCCAAATCCTCATTCCAGTGATTGATTTCATCATAAGTGTGCACAGAGACAAGATTTATTTCTCTGATATATACTGTGAAGGTCTCTGTTGCATTCACATCAAATATTCCTTTATAAAGCCCTTCAAAGTGTTTCTCAAAAGTTTCTTTATCTATAGTTTCCCAAAATTGATCAACAACTTTGAACTTTTTGATATTCTCTCCATGCATCACACTTTCACAATCTTCTTCATCACCCGAGTTAACCAACTCATCACTAGAGTTAAATATTTCACCACCCGATTTAACTAGATCATCACCCTAGATAAATGTCTCTTCACCCGACTTAATTTGATCATCATCCGATTTAAACTCAGACAATTTCTCTTTACCTTTAGAGGCTCCCAGTAGCATTCTCCATGTCTTTCACAATCTTTCCAACAATGGTCAAATCTATTTATGCTTCTTCATTAATTGACTCACTGCTTGCATTTACACCTTCCTCATCCATCCTTCATTCAAACTCCATTTTACATGTTTTCTCTTGATTAACATCTTCTAGCACAACAGTTGTATCATCAGTCTTCTCTGTTTCAACTTGAACTTCGGATTGAGTTTTATCTCCCCCTATTTTGGATGCATCATATGACATTCGCGAATTTCTAGGTATATTTCTATCGAACCGTATTCGTTGTATTTATTTATGTTTATGTTTTGACCCTATTGTATTCCCTTTTATGTTTTATCGTATTCGTATTTTATGAGTATTGTATTCGTATTTCTCGTATTTATTAAGTATCGTATTTGTATTTTATGTGGTTCGAATCGTTATGTCGGGAACGTTTAGTTCTAAGTGCCTTTAGTATAAGTCTAGTATGCTCTTATGATAAGTTTAGGGGTATTATGCCTTAATTATACGATTAAGATTAACGTTTAAAAAGTATTTCATTTTTAGTCCTTTCGGAAATTTATTACGAAACTAGTCCTATGGGAGAAATTCTATTACAATTTTAGTCCTTTCCAGATTTTTATTACAAAAATCGTCCTAAAGAGATCCCACCAACCTAATATGTCTTATTAGTCACCTACCATTTTGTCTTTTCTTCACCATTCACCACCTCACTTTCTCTCTCAAGAAACACACACACATAAACACTCCTCCTTCTCTCTACATTTTCCGGCGATCCCACCGTTGAAATTCAAATCCGAGACAAGATTATTGCTCACCATATTCATCTTCATCTATCCTCCAATTTTCGTTACGATCGGGTAAGTATTTCTCGGATTTAGTTTTAAACTTTATTATTTTGATTCAATCCCGAAAACACCACTTTTCACCATCAAAACTCGGATTTTATTGAGGGTTATTATACCTAAACGTATTCTGGACATAGGGTTCCAATATGGGATGATTTTGACACCTAAAACACTCAGAAATCGAATCCCGAATGTAATTTTTCGTAAAAACCCAGTTACGTCACGTAACTGTGTTACGTGAACGTAACTGATCACGTAACTAAGACCATTAGTCTTAGTCACGTAACTGATCACGTAACTAAGACCATTAGTCTTAGTCACGTAACTGATCACGTAACTAAGACCAATAGTCTTAGTCACGTAACTGATCACGTAACTAAGACCATTAGTCTTAGTCACGTAACTAGCTTGCTGATTTTCCGAAACGTTTGTAATCCTGTTAAATCGATGTTCCTTTTGGTCATTTTAAAACCCGTATAAAACGTTAATCGTTAAGGCATA
Organism: Senecio squalidus; assembly: GCA_910822075.1. NCBI lineage: Eukaryota > Viridiplantae > Streptophyta > Magnoliopsida > Asterales > Asteraceae > Senecio > Senecio squalidus. Next base: position 35,139,227 of record CAJVGC010000582.1, on the reverse strand, counting down.
ACCCACTAGACTTAGAGATACTTAGACATGTTTATTTACGTGATGTTTAGGGCACTTAGACGTGGGAGCTTGACGGTATTATAGTATTTCCCGACATATTGTGATTTGGATCGCTTTGCTATTCTGTGAGTTATTCGTTGCCCTTTTTACTCTTTTTACGCTTTTTGGGCATGATTAGCGTTGTATAAAGGTATTTTATGTATATGTATTATGGTATGTATTATGGATATGAATGCTTTAGATGGTCTTACCCAAACTCGTACCGCCATTGTGGTAGTATGAGGCCCCGTATACACACATGTTAGCTTTTAGCCGCCGGTTTATATATATAGCGCTATATGGGTCTAACAAACCCTCATTTCTAACACGATGGATGATGGATGCGCCCTGTCCGTGTTAGTAATGTTATGACCGATGTTTTTCGAGGACAACCTAGCTTAAGACACAAGGTGGGGTTAGTTGCCAGTATTGTTATGGTTCAGGTGTATCGTATGTTCCTAAAGCTAATATCTATCCAGTATGCTATTTTTATGAAATGATTATGGTATTTTTATGGTATATGTATGAGTATTTTATCAAAAGGCTTTGTATACTTCACGTATATTTTGGAAACATCATTTTCAAATGACTTATCTTCAAATCATAACACTTTTGGGTCAAAACATATTGAAACTTTTATACTACTACGTTTTTATTAATTATTGCGAATAATTCACCAACTTTATGTTGACGTCGTATTTTAACGCTTTTCAGGGATTTGAGGTTACTTTTATGATGCTATGCTTGTTGGCTACGTGGATCTTTTGCATGGAATTTATTTTGCTTATGTTAATTTCTTAGTATCCCAAACGCTGTAGCCGTATTTTGATATTTTCGGATGATTGTAATAACGTATTTTATTTCAAACTTATTTATCTATGTTGATGATGTATGGCTTACTTATGTTTATGTAACCTTTGAATCTCTGATACCGTATTCTCTGTACACCTCGGTTCCGCCATTTTTGCGGGGTGTGACACATCATCCATAGGGAGAGACTTCAACAGAACATTAAACCTAAGCTGAGCTCTAATGAGTTCACTTGAAACATTCCTCCATCTAAGCTGATTAATCATTGATTTCTGCTTCTGAACCAAATGTTTCAAGACCTCATTCTGTTTCTTAAGCTCCAGAAAAGTCAAAACTCGAACACCAGGTCCCCTTTCTTCTTTAAAGTATAAACCTGAATAGGACTACTTGTTGAATTATCCTTCTAAATATTCACCACAGGGGTAGACATGGTAGGAACCACAGGAGTAAGAATATGAGTGGTTTCTAGATTCTCATCACTTCCTTGAGCTTGATTAATGAGTCATCATCTACTCCAGAATGACTCATATCCAGGAATCCAACAACATTATGTTTAGGTTTACATGAGAAAGTCATCTGAAATCAATCAAAAATTATTAGAACACATTCAAAGTCATATAATCATCATGAATATAGTAAAACAAAATAAAAATGTAAACATACCTTATTCAACTATGAAAATCAGGGATAAAGCAATCAGAACTAAAAAAGCACTAAAAACTAATCAATGGACGCTTAAAATCTATCGGAATGGCTCTAGGAAAAAGCTTCAGTAATAAGAAAAGGTAAAAAATGATATTGAAATTAGAAATTAAATTAGGATAAGTGATGCAATTTGCATTAATAAAAAATGATTATTTGAATTTAAGATTATTAAAAAGAAATTACAAATAAAATAAATTAAATGTTTTCCAATCAAAAGACACCCGACTTAAAAAAGTGTCCCCGAGTTAAAATTGAAGTGAAATCATAACCCGACCTAATAACAAAGAACCCGAGTTAAACTCATGGTCAAAACAGTAAGCTCAAATATAAATTAAATTAACAACCAACCTAAACGTATGGTCAACATAGTCAAAGCTATTATTAAACATAAATTAGATTAACACCCGATCTCAACTTTTTATTAATTGAATTAAAAATTTCAGAGTTAACTTATTCAAATCTTTATGGGTTAAATTCTTAACACCAAAATTGAAACATTCAAATACATCAGTTAACCTTGAAATTGTTTAAAACCAAATTTTCAATTTAGAAATTAAAAACTTATATTCCAGAATTTCATAAATTAGTTCATATGAGCACATTTTCTAAACAAATGAAATGTTTTGTAAATTGCAAAAACTTGTATTTATAGTAGAATTCAACCTGTGTCAAAAATTCATAAATTACAGGTTTTAATAATTTAAAAATGACATGATATAAAGTCAAACTTATTCAATTCTTGTCAAGTATAATTAAATTAAAATACAATATCTTACTTAAATATGTCGTATATATCTTATTGTCATTAAAACACATTAATTTTGTGTCATGATTTAACAAAAGAATTTATATGAACACATGAACAGTCTTCAATCTTTATTGAGAGTCCACAGAATATGATTATGCATCCTTATAATCCGCTTCTTCTCTCAAGATATTTGTGATTGTATGCATTTTTTTTATGTTCAAAATTTGACTTAGTATTGTTGTTCAACTCATTCTGTGATAACCGTCACTTTTCCGACTCAGATTAGTCTGGTATGCCGTATGCTCTTACCGGGTTTACAAATATTTTTTATCAAAAGAACATACATTTTCTTTTATGTATAATGTTTACTTGTGACATGTGTGTATACTCTATATGTGATTCTATAGTATTAGTTAGGTGCAATATAGTTAGTTCCACTAGTCGAGCTCCAAGATGAATTAGCGGGAAATTTATGTTTTCGTACAATTAATGGACTTGGGCATATCTAAGATTATATCTCGTATAATAACCTCTAGTTATAGACTTATATAAATTTCTTATTTATCGATCGTTTTAGATTACGTCTATCACTTTACTTTCTACATCTCGTTGGACATTCGTTTTCTAGTTTTTCCTTCACCGAGTTAAAAGTGGGTTGTGGTTTTAATTGGCTAAAGGATCGGGATTTGGCCAAGTCTTAACAATTTTCTAGACCAAACCCATTAAAAATTAACCTTAACCTTATACCTAATCATATATAAATTAAATAACTAAACCCTAATTCTTTTTTTGCTCAAACCCGCCACCCCCCTTTGCAGCCTCCTTTCAATCGGCCACCCACCATCCTCCACTTCAGCCACCGTTTCCCAGCCACCTAGGAGGTAATTTCGAAGCCTAATCTCCTCATTCATCGTGATAATCATTCCTAGTACCAAGGTAATCGAATTCTTATGATTTACTATCTTGATTTCTAGCCGAAAACCCTAATCCGTTTCTCTTCTTGGAAGCCACCACAAACAATTCTTGCTGCTGCCATTTCGTCACCACCATCATATAGTTTGGTTTCTGGTTATTCATCATCAAATTCGTGATCATCATCTCAGTATTTAAAGGTTTGCTTTTGTTTAATCCGTGCACTTTCTTGTTACAAATCCGAAACCCTAATTTGAGTAATTTCCAATTCGTTTTGGTAACTTGTTGTTTATGTGTCTTTGTACAACGAAGTCCACAACCCGAGCAGCCACTTACTCCAAATCAACCTCGTGTTCCAGCAAAGAAAGTGTTCAAGGTATGTAGCGGGTTCGTTTGGAAATCTTTTTAGGCCGAATTCTATGTAGAAAGTTCATTGGTTTGTATTTGTTGTTATTGCATTCAATAATCAAGCATCGAGAACCGATTCTTCTTCACGTTAAAGAGCTGAAACAGAACCTCGTCTTACTCAGGTCCGATGGTCTTTTTTACGTTAATATATTATTTTAAGTGGGGACACCTGTGACAACCGTCACTTTTTCGACTCATATTAGTCTAGTATGTCGTATGCTCTTACCGGGTTTACAAAAGAAAATTATAAAAAGAACTTACATTTTCTTTTATGTATAATGATTACTTGTGACATGTGTGTATACTCTATATGTGATTCTATAGTATTAGTTTTGTGCACTATAGTTAGTTCCACTAGTCGAACTCCTCGATGAATAAGCGGGAAATTTATGTTTTCTTACTATTAATGGACTTGGGCATATCTAAGATTATATCTCGTATAAGAACCTCTAATTATAGACTTATATAAATTTCTTATTTATCGCTCGTTTTAGATTACGTCTACCACTTTACTTTCTACGTCTTGTTGGACATTCCTTTTCTAGTTTTTCCTTCACCGAGTTAAAAGTGGGTTGTGGTTTTAATTGCCTAAAGGATCGGGCTTAGGCCTAGTCTTTACAATTTTCTAGACCAACCTATTAAAAGTTAACCTTAAACCTATACCTAATCATATTTAAACTAAATAACAAAACCCTAATTCTTTTTTTGCTCAAACCCGCGACCCCCCCTTTGCAGCCTCCTTTCAATCGGCCACCCACCATCCTCTACTTCATCCACCGTTTCCCAGCCACCAAGGAGGTAATTTCGAAGCCTAATCTCCTCATTCATCGTGATAATCTTTCCTAGTAACAAGGTAATCGAATTCTTATGATTTACTATCTTGATTTTTAGCCGAAAACCCTAATCCGTGTCTCTTCTTGGAAGTCACCACAAACAATTCTGGCTGCTGTCATTTCGTCACCACCATCATATATTTTGGTTGCTGGTTATTCATCATCAAATTCGTAATCATCATCTCAATATTTAAAGGTTTGCTTTTGTTTAATCCGTGAACTTTCTTGTTACAAATCCGAAACCCTAATTTGGGTAATTTCCAATTCGTTTTGGTAACTTGTTGTTTATGTATGTTTGTACAGCGAAGTCCACAACCCGGGCAGCCACTTACTCCACGTCAACCTCTTGTTCCAATAAAGAAATTCGTTTGGAAATCTCTTTTGGCCGAATTCTATGTAGAAAGTTCATTGGTTTGTATTTGTTGTTATTACATTCAGTAATCAAGCATCGAGAACCAATTCTTCTTCACGTTAAAGAGCTGAAACAGAACCTCATCTTACTCAGATCCGATGGTCCTTTTTACGTTAATATATTATTTTAAGTGGGAAATACTGTGACAACCGTCACTTTTCCGACTCATATTAGTCTAGTATGTTGTATGCTCTTACCGGGTTTACAAAACAAAAATTATAAAAAGAACTTACATTTTCTTTTATGTACAATGATTACTTGTGACATGTGTGTATACTCTATATGTGATTCTATAGTATTAGTTTTGTGCACTATAGTTAGTTCCACTAGTCGAACTCCTAGATGAATTAGCGGGAAATTTATGTTTTCGTACTATTAATGGACTTGGGCATATCTAAGATTATATCTCGTATTAGAACCTCTAATTATAGACTTATATAAATTTCTTATTTATCGCTCGTTTTAGATTACGTCTATCACTTTACTTTCTACGTCTTGTTGGACATTCCTTTTCTAGTTTTTCCTTCACCGAGTTAAAAGTGGGTTGTGGTTTTAATTGCCTAAAGGATCGGGCTTAGGCCTAGTCTTTACAATTTTCTAGGCCAACCCATTAAAAATTAACCTTAAACTTATACCTAATCATATTTAAACTAAATAACAAAACCCTAATTCTTTTTTTTCTCAAACCCGCCACCCCCCTTTGCAGCCTCCTTTCAATCGGCCACCCACCATCCTCTACTTCAGCCACCGTTTCCAGCCACCAAGGAGGTAATTTCGAAGCCTAATCTCCTCATTCATCGTGATAATTATTCCTAGTACCAAGGTAATCGAATTCTTATGATTTACTATCTTGATTTCTAGCCGAAAACCCTAATCCGTGTCTCTTCTTGGAAGTCACCACAAACAATTCTTGCTGTTGCCATTTCGTCACCACCATCATATAGTTTGGTTGCTGGTTATTCATCATCAAATTCGTAATCATCATCTCAATATTTAAAGGTTTGTTTTTTTTTTTAATCCGTGAACTTTCTTATTAGAAATCCGAAACCCTAATTCGGGTAAATTCCAATTCGTTTTGGTAACATGCTGTTTATGTGTGTTTGTACAGCGAAGTCCACAACCCAAGCAGCCACTTATTCCTCATCAACCTCGTGTTCTAGCAAAGAAAGTGTTCAAGGTATGTAGCGGGTTCGTTTGGAAATCTCTTTTGGCCGAATTCTATGTAGAAAGTTCATTGGTTTGTATTTGTTGTTATTGCATTCAATAATCAAGCATCGAGAACCGATTCTTCTTCACGTTAAAGAGCTGAAACAGAACCTCATCTTACTCAGGTCCGATGGTCCTTTTTACGTTAATATATTCTTTTAAGTGGGGAATACTGTGACAACCGTCACTTTTCCGACTCAGATTAGTCTAGTATGTCGTATGCTCTTACCGGGTTTACAAAAAAAAATTATAAAAATAACTTACATTTTCTTTTATGTAAAATGATTACTTGTGACATGTGTGTATACTCTATATGTGATTCTATAGTATTAGTTTTGTGCACTATAGTTAGTTCCACTAGTCGAACTCTTAGATAAATTAGCGGGAGATTTATGTTTTCGTACTATTAATGGACTTGGGCATATCTAAGATTATATCTCTTATAAGAACCTCTAATTATAGACTTATATAAATTTCTTATTTTTCGCTCGTTTTAGATTACGTCTATCACTTTACTTTCTAAGTCTTGTTGGGCATTCCTTTTCTAGTTTTTCCTTCACCGAGTTAAAAGTTGGTTGTGGTTTTAATTGCCTAAAGGATCGGGCTTAGGCCTAGTCTTTACAACTTTCTAGACCAACCCATTAAAAATTAACCTTAAACCTATACCTAATCATATTTAAACTAAATAACAAAACCCTAATTCTTTTTTTGCTCAAACCCGTCACCCCCCTTTGCAGCCTCCTTTCAATCGGCCACCCATCATCCTCTACTTCATCCACCGTTTCCCAGCCACCAAGGAGGTAATTTCGAAGCCTAATCTCCTCATTCATCGTGATCATCATCCCTAGTAACAAGGTAATCGAATTCTTATGATTTACTATCTTGATTTCTAGCCGAAAACCCTAATCAGTGTCTCTTCTTGGAAGTCACCACAAACAATTCTGGCTGCTGCCATTTCGTCACCACCATCATATAGTTTGGTTTCTGGTTATTCATCATCAAATTCGTAATCATCATCTCAATATTTAAAGGTTAGCTTTTGTTTAATCCGTGAACTTTCTTGTTACAAATCCGAAACCCTAATTTGGGTAATTTCCAATTCGTTTTGGTAACTTGTTGTTTATGTATGTTTGTACAGCGAAGTCCACAACCCGAGCAGCCACTTACTCCACGTCAACCTCGTGTTCCAGCAAAGAAAGTGTTCAAGGTATGTAGCGGGTTCGTTTGGAAATCTCTTTTGGCCGAATTCTATGTAGAAAGTTCATTGGTTTGTATTTGTTTTTATTGCATTCAGTAATCAAGCATCGAGAACCGATTCTTCTTCACGTTAAAGAGCTGAAACAGAACCTCATCTTACTCAGGTCCGATGGTCCTTTTTACGTTAATATATTCTTTTAAGTGGGGAATACTGTGACAACCGTCACTTTTCCGACTCATATTAGTTTAGTATATCGTATGCTCTTACTGAGTTTACAAAAAACAAATTATAAAAAGAACTTACATTTTCTTTTATGTACAATGATTACTTGTGACATGTGTGTATACTCTATATGTGATTCTATAGTATTAGTTTTGTGCACTATAGTTAGTTCCACTAGTCGAACTCCTAGATGAATTAGCGGGAAATTTATGTTTTCGTACTATTAATGGACTTGGGCATATCTAAGATTATATGTCGTATAAGAACCTCTAATTATAGACTTATATAAATTTCTTGTTTATCGCTCGTTTTAGATTACAACTATCACTTTACTTTCTACGTCTTGTTGGACATTCCTTTTCTAGTTTTTTCTTCACCGACTTAAAAGTGGGTTGTGGTTTTAATTGCCTAAAGGATCGGGCTTAGGCCTAGTCTTCACAATTTTCTAGACCAACCCATTAAAAATTAACGTTAAACCTATACATAATCATATTTAAACTAAATAACAAAACCCTAATTCTTTTTTTGCTCAAACCCGCCACCCCCCTTTGCAGCCTCCTTTCAATCGGCCACCCACCATCCTCTACTTCAGCCACCGTTTCCCAGCCACCAAGGAGGTAATTTCGAAGCCTAATCTCCTCATTCATCGTGATAATCATTCCTAGTACCAAGGTAATCGAATTCTTATGATTTACTATCTTGATTTCTAGCCGAAAACCCTAATCCGTGTCTCTTCTTGGAAGTCACCACAAACAATTCTTGCTGCTGCCATTTCGTCACCACCATCATATAGTTTGGTTGCTGGTTATTCATCATCAAATTCGTAATCATCATCTCAATATTTAAAGGTTTGTTTTTTTTTAATCCGTGAACTTTCTTGTTAGAAATCCGAAACCCTAATTTGGGTAAACTCCAATTCGTTTTGGTAACTTGCTGTTTATGTCTGTTTGTACAACGAAGTCCACAACCTGAGCAGCCACTTATTCCTCATCAACCTCGTGTTCTAGCAAAGAAAGTGTTCAAGGTATGTAGCGGGTTCGTTTGGAAATCTCTTTTGGCCGAATTCTATGTAGAAAGTTCATTGGTTTGTATTTGTTTTTATTGCATTCAGTAATCAAGCATCGAGAACCGATTCTTCTTCACGTTAAAGAGCTGAAACAGAACCTCATCTTACTCAGGCCCGATGGTCCTTTTTCTGTTAATATATTCTTTTAAGTGGGGAATACTGTGACAACCGTCACTTTTCCGAATCATATTAGTCTTGTATGTCGTATGCTCTTACCGAGTTTAGAAAAAAAAATTATAAAAAGAACTTACATTTTCTTTTATGTACAATGATTACTTGTGACATGTGTGTATACTCTATATGTGATTCTATAGTATTAGTTTTGTGCATTATTGTCACACCCCGCTTGGAAGCGGAAACGCGAGATGTTCCAGTTATAATATCAAAGTCAAGATTACAACAATATAACCGATAAACAAAACATCAAATTAAATTGATCATGCCAAATGTTACGAAATACAACAATAAGTCAAGGCGATGAGACGCCAAGTACGAATACAATTCCAAAAGAAATAGGGAAACGGATCGTCATGGAAATTACAATAAACAATATAAATTCAAATTTCCCAAAAGCAAGCGATCCGAAATAAACTATGGCATGATCAACGGAAATCCTCAATTTCCTGCAAAGCGTTAAAACGACATCAACAACATGTTGGTGAATTATTCGCAATTTTAAAATAAAAGTGACCCATCGACAAGTTTCAATAAACATTATAATTTCAAATACCATATCTCAAATCTTTTCACTTCAAAACATATCTTTTCAAACTATATCTTGTTTTCAACCCTAGTGAGGATACCATGCTTAGATTAGTTATACATCGAACCTTGCCAGTCCTAAAGACGCAATTCCTAAGGCAGTGTCAACCAAAGGCAACCAAAAATCAAGTACGGTTATATCATCCACACATAGATACCTACTGAGGGATGAGGGTCAGGCGATATAACCCATATAGCTATATATATGTAACCGTTGGGCACGAAGCTTAACGAGTGCATAAGACACCCAATCTAAAGCAGACCTATTCTACTAGGTAAACAAGATAATCAATAACATTCCGCATACGCAGACAGTTTTAAAATACACAATAAGATGATTAATAATATTCCGCATACGCAGACAGTTTTAAAATACACAATAAGATGATTAATAATATTCCGCATACGCAGGCAGTTTTAAAATGCGCTTTACAGCCCAAAAATAGTAAGACAAGGGCTACGAATAACTCACAGATAACTCTTCAGCAAACAAATGTCGGGTACACCAACACAGAGTTACAACTCCACCGCCTAGGTGCCTTAAAACAATAAACAACATAGTCTCAGTATCTCTATAAGTCTAGGTCCGGTTTAGCCTTGTCGGTTAAGATTAAGTTAAATAAGATAATCCAAATATTAATAAGTTTAAATGGGGTGACGTATTTAGAAGGCGATGTTCCGCGTCAAACAGGACCGCTCGGAGAGATATCGGCATTCCACGTCATAATCGTCAACTGGAAAAGGATGATAATCCGAATCGAAAATGATTACTAGGAGTATCGATTAATAGAATATTGTTATCAAGTTTCAATAGATCGACCAAGGTCAACGGAAACAATGTTGACTTGGTCAAAGTCAAACGTAAGGACTGTTGACTTTATAAAAGTCAAAGTCACAGAGGTTGACTTATGAAAGTCAAACGTCATTTATGTTGACTTCTTAAAGTCAAAATCAATTTAAAAGACCAATTTGACACTTTAGATAATTTGAGGTGTTTTCATACCAAAATGTTTAGAGTAAAATACCTTTTTAAAACCATTTATAAAGTTTGCCGCAAAACATATTTTGATGACTTAAAACGATGATCAAGTTGAGGCGAAGATTTAATATATCGCAAAGAGGTTGAAAATATCCGTTTTAAGTAATATTATGACATCTTTGATTGTGTTGGCGTCTTTGAGTCCAAAGACGATGTTATTGTAGGATACGTTACTTTTGTATACAATTTATTTATATAAGTGTTTTAGGTCGCAACGTCGTGAATGGAAAATCCGGCAGCGCTTCCGCGTCATAAAATATTTGTCCAAAATCCGTACACTTTCCCGCTTCATAACAATTTACACTTTAAACCTTTCTCATAAAACATAATACAATAATAAGTTAATTACGATACTTTCGGTTAGATTACATTTTAACATATTTCGTCCATTCTCAAATCGAGTCCGATGATACATTAAGTGTTGGTCTAATATTTACTCCTAACCGTTTTCAAGGCTAAAACCGAATAACGATGGGTAATGAAAACGAGGAATTTTCAAGGATAGCAATTTATACCGTTAACACCCGCAAGATTTGACAAGAATAGAATCCGGAACCAAGGACTTCGGTGGCGTGGTACTGAGGTCAAATCCTCCTCCAAAACACAATACACCCACCGTAAATAAGGGTTCACAATATAACAAGTTTAAGGTGCAATTTAACGGGTTTACAATTTTCCAGAATCTGGTCCACGACCGCGCCGCGGTCGTCATCAGACGAACCAATTTTACAAAAATCGTTTTTATGTTTGGAAAATCATCTTTTGATGCAATAAGTTTAGACATGCGGTTCATAGAATCATCAAAACACTTTCAAACAACCATTTTGTTAAGCTTTCCACCATTTAAATCAAAGATCCATATATATTTTGATAAAATCTTGATTTTCATAAATTATTTACCATCGAACTTGTAAAAAAACTCATTTTCTTTAGTTAGATCATACATGCATTAAAGAAAACTTAGAAAACACAGTAGAGATTAGTTATTATACCCCAAAGAAAGTGAAAGTAGGAGGATCTAGCACAATTTGAAGGAGATCCTTGATGTTTGAAGGTGATTTTGACCCGAAAATGATATAACCCAAGTAAACCTCCAAATGGATGACCAACACTAGCTTCCCATGATGATGTACACGATTTATAGTGGTGAAATTGGTGATTATTTGTTGTTTACTTGCTGGAATTTACAGTCACAAGAAGGGAAATTTGATAAAGGGTGTTTGTGTGTGTGTTATGCTCCAAGAGTGAGAGAGAGATGCAAGTATTGTGTGTGTGTGTTTGTAAGATGAAAGTGGGACTTGAATGACCCTAAAAGAGACATAAATCTACCCAACATGAGGTGTTGACACGTTTGGGGGCAGGTGTCAAGAGTAGGTTACATGCAAGTGATGACTCACAACTCAACAAAACATGTCTGTCCAGGGGATGACCGCGGCGCGGCCAGCTCACCGCGGCGCGCCCAGTCCTTTTCATGGATTTGCTTCGTTTTGTTCGTGTTGTCGATACGTACATGTATTCGTTTAGGATTCCCGATTGTTTTACAAATGAACTTAGTCAAGTTCATCATAAGTATTATTGGTATTATGATTCATTAGATGATTAACTTTCAATTTAGATTCCGAGAAACGCAGGATTTCGGGAAGAATAACAAGCGCAAAAAGCACGGTTTCTCGAAGATAAAGAATACGTTAACCGACAAATTGGACAATACCTCCTAACTTATATTCATGAGCATACTAACTATTTGGCACTTAGGTAAAAAAATCAACTTACGTCTCAAGGGACGAATCAAAATAATCGCATAAAACCAGATTCTCAATAATAAACCGTGAGTAAAACAAGCGAAACGCAAGGGTCGAAATCAATTGCGAATAAAATATAAATAATAACGGTAACATAAGTACTTCAAATTGACGGGAAGTCACAATTATAGTTAGTTCCACTAGTCGAACTCCTAGATGAATTAGCGGGAAATTTATGTTTTCGTACTCTTAATGGACTTGGGCATATCTAAGATTATATCTCGTATAAGAACCTCTAATTATAGACTTATATAAATTTCTTGTTTATCGCTCGTTTTAGATTACGTCTATCACTTTACTTTCTACGTCTTGTTGGACATTCCTTTTCTAGTTTTTCCTTCACCGAGTTAAAAGTGGGTTGTGGTTTTAATTGCCTAAAGGATCGGGCTTAGGCCTAGTCTTTACAATTTTCTAGACCAACCCATTAAAAATTAACGTTAAACCTATACCTAATCATATTTAAACTAAATAACAAAACCCTAATTCTTTTTTTGCTCAAACCCGCCACCCCCCTTTGCAGCCTCCTTTCAATCGGCCACCCACCATCCTCTACTTCAGCCACCGTTTCCCAGCCACCAAGGAGGTAATTTCGAAGCCTAATCTCCTCATTCATCGTGACAATCATTCCTAGTACCAAGGTAATCGAATTCTTATGATTTACTATCTTGATTTTTAGCCGAAAACCCTAATCCGTGTCTCTTCTTGGAAGTCACCACAAACAATTCTTGCTGCTGCCATTTCGTCACCACCATCATATAGTTTGGTTGCTGGTTATTCATCATCAAATTCTTAACCATCATCTCAATATTTAAAGGTTTGCTTTTTTTTAATCCGTGAACTTTCTTGTTAGAAATCCGAAACCCTAATTTGGGTAAACTCCAATTCGTTTTGGTAACTTGCTGTTTATGTGTGTTTGTACAGCGAAGTCCACAACCCGAGCAGCCACTTATTCCTCATCAACCTCGTGTTCTAGCAAAGAAAGTGTTCAAGGTATGTAGCGGGTTCGTTTGGAAATCTCTTTTGGCCGAATTCTATGTAGAAAGTTCATTGGTTTGTTTTTGTTGTTATTACATTCAATAATCAAGCATCGAGAACCGATTCTTCTTCACGTTAAAGAGCTGAAACAGAACCTCATCTTACTCAGGTCCGATGGTCCTTTTTACGTTAATATATTCTTTTAAGTGGGGAATACTGTGACAACCGTCACTTTTCCGACTCATATTAGTCTAGTATGTGGTATGCTCTTACCGGGTTAACAAAAAAAAAATTATAAAAAGAACTTACATTTTCTTTTATGTATAATGATTACTTATGACATGTGTGTATACTCTATATGTGATTCTATAGTATTTGTTTTGTGCACTATAGTTAGTTCCACTAGTCGAACTCTTAGATGAATTAGCGGGAAATTTATGTTTTCGTTCTATTAATGGACTTGGGCATATCTAAGATTATATCTCGTATAAGAACCTCTAATTATAGACTTATATAAATTTCTTATTTATCGCTCGTTTTAGATTACGTCTATCACTTTACTTTCTACGTCTTGTTGGACATTCCTTTTCAAGTTTTTCCTTCACCGAGTTAAAAGTGGGTTGTGGTTTTAATTGCCTAAAGGATCGGGCTTAGGCCTAGTCTTTACAATTTTCTAGACCAACCCATTAAAAATTAACGTTAAACCTATACCTAATCATATTTAAACTAAATAACAAAACCCTAATTCTTTTTTTGCTCAAACCCGCCACCCCCCTTTGCAGCCTCCTTTCAATCGGCCACCCACCATCCTCTACTTCAGCCACCGTTTCCCAGCCACCAAGGAGGTAATTTCGAAGCCTAATCTCCTCTTTCATCGTGATAATCAATCCTAGTACCAAGGTAATCGAATTCTTATGATTTACTATCTTGATTTCTAGCCGAAAACCCTAATCCGTGTCTCTTCTTGAAAGTCACCACAAACAATTCTTGCTGCTGCCATTTCGTCACCACCATCATATAGTTTGGTTGCTGGTTATTGATCATCAAATTCGTAATCATCATCTCAATAATTAAAGGTTTGCTTTTTTTTAATCCGTGAACTTTCTTGTTAGAAATCCGAAACCCTAATTTGGGTAAACTCCAATTCGTTTTGGTAACTTGCTGTTTATGTGTGTTTGTACAACGAAGTCCACAACCCGAGCAGCCACTTATTCCTCATCAACCTCGTGTTCTAGAAAGAAAGTGTTCAAGGTATGTAGCGGGTTCGTTTGGAAATCTCTTTTGGCCAAATTCGATGTAGAAAGTTCATTGGTTTGTTTTTGTTGTTATTACATTCAATAATCAAGCATCGAGAACCGATTCTTCTTCACGTTAAAGAGCTGAAACAGAACCTCATCTTACTCAGGTCCGATGGTCCTTTTTACGTTAATATATTCTTTTAAGTGGGGAATACTGTGACAACCGTCACTTTTCCGACTCAGATTAGTCTAGTATGTCGTATGCTCTTACCGGATTTACAAAAAAAAATTATAAAAAGAACTTACATTTTCTTTTATGTATAATGATTACTTGTGACATGTGTGTATACTCTATATGTGATTCTATAGTATTAGTTTTGTGCACTATAGTTAGTTCCACTACTCGAACTCCTAGATGAATTAGCGGGAAATTTATGCTTTCGTACTATTAATGGACTTGGGCATATCTAAGATTATATCTCGTATAAGAACCGCAAATTATAGACTTATATAAATTTCTTATTTATCGCTCGTTTTAGATTACGTCTATCACTTTACTTTCTACGTCTTGTTGGACATTCCTTTTCTAGTTTTTACTTCACCGAGTTAAAAGTGGGTTGTGGTTTTAATTGCCTAAAGGATCGGGCTTAGGCCTAGTCTTTACACTTTTCTAGACCAACCCATTAAAAATTAACCTTAAACCTATACCTAATCATATTTAACCTAAATAACAAAACCCTAATTCTTTTTTTGCTCAAACCCGCCACCCCCCTTTGCAGCCTCCTTTAAATCGGCCACCCACCATCCTCTACTTCAGCCACCGTTTCCCAGCCACCAAGGAGGTAATTTCGAAGCCTAATCTCCTCATTCATCGTGATAATCATTCCTAGTAACAAGGTAATCGAATTCTTATGATTTACTATCTTGATTTCTAGCCGAAAACCCTAATCCGTGTCTCTTCTTGGAAGCCACCACAAACAATTCTTGCTGCTGCCATTTCGTCACCACCATCATATAGTTTGGTTTCTGGTTATTCATCATCAAATTCGTGATCGTCATCTCAGTATTTAAAGGTTTGCTTTTGTTTAATCCGTGCACTTTCTTGTTACAAATCTGAAACCCTAATTTGAGTAATTCCCAATTCGTTTTGGTAACTTGTTGTTTATGTGTGTTTGTACCGCGAAGTCCACAAACCGAGCAGCCACTTACTCCAAATCAACCTCGTGTTCCAGCAAAGAAAGTGTTCAAGGTATGTAGCGGGTTCGTTTGGAAATCTCTTTTGGCCGAATTTTATGTAGGAAGTTCATTGGTTTGTATTTGTTGTTATTGCATTCATTAATCAAGCATCGAGAACCGATTCTTCTTCACGTTAAAGAGCTGAAACAGAACCTCATCTTACTTAGGTTCGATGGTCCTTTTTACGTTAATATATTATTTTAAGTGGGGACAAATGTGACAACCGTCACTTTTCCGACTCATATTAGTCTAGTATGTCGTATGCTCTTACCGGGTTTACAAAAGAAAATTATAAAAAGAACTTACATTTCCTTTTATGTATAATGATTACTTGTGACATGTGTGTATACTCTATATGTGATTCTATAGTATTAGTTTTGTGCACTATAGTTAGTTCCACTAGTCGAACTCCTGATGAATAAGCGGAAAATTTATGTTTTCGTACTATTAATGGACTTGGGCATATCTAAGATTATATCTCGTATAAGAACCTCTAATTATAGACTTACATAAATTTCTTATTTATCGCTCGTTTTAGATTACGTCTATCACTTTACTTTCTACGTCTTGTTGGACATTCCTTTTCTAGTTTTTCGTTCACCGAGTTAAAAGTGGGTTGTGGTTTTAATTGCCTAAAGGATCGGGCTTAGGCCTAATCTTTACAATTTTCTAGACCAACCCATTAAAAATTAACCTTAAACCTACCTTAATCATATTTAAACTAAATAACAAAACCCTAATTCTTTTTTTGCTCAAACCCGCCACCCCCCTTTGCAGCCTCCTTTCAATCGGCCACCCACCATCCTCTACTTCATCCACCGTTTCCCAGCCACCAAGGAGGTAATTTCGAAGTCTAATCTCCTCATTCATCGTGATAATCATTCCTAGTAACAAGGTAATCGAATTCTTATGATTTACTATCTTGATTTTTAGCCGAAAACCCTAATCCGTGTCTCTTCTTGGAAGTCACACAAACAATTCTGGCTGCTGTCATTTCGTCACCACCATCATATAGTTTGGTTGCTGGTTATTCATCATCAAATTCGTAATCATCATCTCAATATTTAAAGGTTAGATTTTGTTTAATCCGTGTACTTTCTTGTTATAAATCTGAAACCCTAATTTGGGTAATTTCCAATTCGTTTTGGTAACTTGTTGTTTATGTATGTTTGTACAGCGAAGTCCACAACCCGAGCAGCCACTTACTCCACGTCAACCTCGTGTTCCAGCAAAGAAATTCGTTTGGAAATCTCTTTTGGCCGAATTCTATGTAGAAAGTTCATTGGTTTGTATTTGTTTTTATTGCACTCAGTAATCAAGCATCGACAACCGATTCTTCTTCACGTTAAAGAGCTGAAACAGAACCTCATCTTACTCAAGTCCGATGGTCCTTTTTACGTTAATATATTATTTTAAGTGGGGAATACTGTGACAACCGTCAATTTTCCGACTCATATTAGTCTAGTATGTTGTATGCTCTTGGTTTACAAAAAAAATTATAAAAAGAACTTACATTTACTTTTATTTACAATGATTACTTGTGACATGTGTGTATACTCTATATGTGATTCTATAGTATTAGTTTTGTGCACTATAGTTAGTTCCACTAGTCGAACTCCTACATGAATTAGCGGGAAATTTATGTTTTCTTACTATTAATGGACTTGGGCATATATAAGATTATATCCCTTATAAGAACCTCTAATTATAGACTTATATAAATTTCTTATTTTTCGCTCGTTTTAGATTACGTCTATCACTTTACTTTCTACGTCTTGTTGGACATTCCTTTTCTAGTTTTTCCTTCAAGAGTTAAAAGTGGGTTGTGGTTTTAATTGCCTAAAGGATCGGGCTTAGGCCTAGTCTTTACAATTTTCTAGACCAACCCATTAAAAATTAACCTTAAACCTATACCTAATCATATTTAACCTAAATAACAAAACCCTAATTCTTTTTTTGCTCAAACCCGCCACCCCCCTTTGCAGCCTCCTTTAAATCGGCCACCCACCATCCTCTACTTCAGCCACCGTTTCCCAGCCACCAAGGAGGTAATTTCGAAGCCTAATCTCCTCATTCATCGTGATAATCATTCCTAGTAACAAGGTAATCGAATTCTTATGATTTACTATCTTGATTTCTAGCCGAAAACCCTAATTCGTGTCTCTTCTTGGAAGTCACCACAAACAATTCTTGATGCTGCCATTTCGTCACCACCATCATATAGTTTGGTTGCTGGTTATTCATCATCAAATTCGTAATCATCATCTCAATATTTAAAGGTTTGCTTTTTTTTAATCTGTGAACTATCTTGTTAGAAATCCGAAACCCTAATTTGGGTAAACTCCAATTCGTTTTGGTAACTTGCTGTTTATGTGTGTTTGTACAGCGAAGTCCACAACCCGAGCAGGCACTTATTCCTCATCAACCTCGTGTTCTAGCAAAGAAAGTGTTCAAGGTATGTAGCGGGTTCGTTTGCAAATCTCTTTTGGCCGAATTCTATGTAGAAAGTTCATTGGTTTGTTTTTGTTTTTATTACATTCAATAATCAAGCATCAAGAACCGATTCTTCTTCACGTTAAAGAGCTGAAACAGAACCTCATCTTACTCGGGTCCGATGGTCCTTTTTACGTTAATATATTCTTTTAAGTGGGGAATACTGTGACAACCGTCACTTTTCCGACTCATATTAGTCTAGTATGTCGTATGCTCTTACCGGGTTTACAAAAAAAAATTATAAAAAGAACTTAGATTTTCTTTTATGTATAATGATTACTTGTGACATGTGTGTATACTCTATATGTGATTCTATAGTATTAGTTTTGTGCACTATAGTTAGTTCCACTAGTCGAACTACTAGATGAATTATCGGGAAATTTATGTTTTCGTAATATTAATGGACTTGGGCATATCTAAGATTATATCTCGTATAAGAACCTCTAATTATAGACTTATATAAATTTCTTATTTATCGCTCGTTTTAGATTACGTCTATCACTTTACTTTCTACGTCTTGTTGGACATTCCTTTTCTAGTTTTTCCTTCACCGAGTTAAAAGTGGGTTGTGGTTTTAATTGCCTAAAGCATCGGGCTTAGGCCTAGTCTTTACAATTTTCTAGACCAACCCATTAAAAATTAACCTTAAACCTATACCTAATCATATTTAAACTAAATAACAAAACCCTAATTCTTTTTTTGCTCAAACCCGCCACCCCCCTTTGCAGCCTCCTTTAAATCGGCCACCCACCATCCTCTACTTCAGCCACCGTTTCCCAGCCACCAAGGAGGTAATTTTGAAGCCTAATCTCCTCATTCATCGTGATAATCATTCCTAGTACCAAGGTAATTGAATTCTTATGATTTACTATCTTGATTTCTATGTTGTGTATCGAAAATCTTGTTGAAAATTTCTAATTGTCGTTGTTTATATTTGAGGAATTGCGGACTGTTTTTGCAAGTGAACTAAGTCCCGAGAACTGATTTTGGACAGAGGGAATAAGTCTTCTTCATCGTCCTCAAAAGGTTTGTAATCGGGTCTCTAACCCTCTTCTATTCCATTTCGTTATTGTTAGTAATTCCGAGTAGTTTACCTTTTCTATATTTCATGTCAATTTGATTTGAAGCCGTATTAATACATAAGTGTATTGATGATTCTAATTTTAGACATCCTTGTGTTATTACAGCCCGCAAGTTGTTATTCAAGAGATTTCAAGTCGTAACGGTAATCGACTCCCGATAGCATAACCGTTACGACTAACGGTAATCAATCTTTCTTACTTCCTTTGTGTATTTGTTTTTGGTGGCGATTGTTTTGTCATTTATTCTTTATTTCGGACATTTTAATTGTGTGGTTGTTTATATTACTCGTATATTACTGCGTGGTTGGTTTCGTTGTTCGTATATTTTCGTTTTATCGTAAATTACAGACAATATTGTATTTGGACATTATTGGGTCCTATTCCTTTGTAATCTGTATTCATATATGTTTTTATCTATCTTGAACTGAGAACTAGACTCTGTGACCTGAATATAAGTTGTAGGTCTCGGAGTCTAGTTTTCAAAAACCTAAATTTTATTTCCTAACTCCTTATAGTTTTTCCTAAAAACGTAAAATACCAACGAGGTGTCTAAACAGATTATTTTGACTAAAGTGTCTAGGTTCATTAATCTATTTCATGTAACCACTTATAAAACTATAATAATGGTTAATTGGATTTTTACTAAGTTAATAATAAGTCTAAAAGGTACTAAAAAGGTTCGTCTTGTCTACACCTAAATTATACAACATTGTAATATAATAAACACAACATACATAAGTATAACGTTTTTGGACAGCTTAGGTTACCGGTTTTGTTTGTGTCATATCTTACTCATATCAAACTCTTTTATAACGATGTCTTAGTCTAAAATGTAGCTCTCGGTGTCTAGTCTTCAAATATGTTTCCTTCAATGTCCAATTCCTTCTAGAACCATAGTTATCTCAGTTTGAGTGAACCTATGTGTTGCTGAAAAGTTTGTCGTTTAATCCAAAATAGTTAACCGTCGAATTCTATTCTTATACGTTTATACTTTTATCTAGGGGAGCTCTAGGACTAGTAAGGACTCTAATTGTGACCAACTTACTACACCATATATACACAGTACCGCTTACATACGCTCACTCGATAAGGTGAGTCATCGCCCGTTTTGCTTACTATTGTTTTCTATATTAAAATCGGGGAAAAGTACAACTCAACCAAGCTATTTTAAGAAAAATGATTTACGATAAACAAATTTTACTTCCATAATTACTATATATGTCGGAAATTTGCCATAAATAGATCTATCTATTTATGGAAACTTACTATTTTTAGAAATCATGAAATGTGTAACAGAACTAATGCAATTTTTCTAAAACTTTACGAGACAGTTGGTTGATACACATCAGTATACCTTTCCTACTGACGCATATACGCTCATTAGTATACCTTTTCTACTAATGAGGTGTACTTACGGTAACGCATCTACTGCGGATGATACTTATCAGTATACCTTTCCTACTGATACATGCTTGCTCATTAGTATACCTTTCCTACTAATGAGGTGTAATTACCATGCTTACCTGTGATACATGCTTATGTTGTATGATTCTTGGATGATGTTTTATTACTACTTACATGCATTAGTTACACATTACTTTACTACTGATTTTGAGATATGATTTCTACCTTACTTTTTACTACTTACTCGATGTACTCGCTCAACTTTATGTTGACTTTTTAAGCTTTACTTTCAGGTAACGAGCATGCATAGGACTTGGACTTACGAGTCGAGCTTTAGTTGACTTCAGGATAATTTTTCATTGTGGACATTTTATATTTATACATTTGAATTACATTTCGGGTTTGTACGCAGAAGTATTCCTTCATTCGTCGATGTTTACATTTGAATATTCTTATTGTAGTGTTTGACGATATTCGTGTACTACGGTTTACACCTTGAGTATGGAGACGTCATAGCAATACATTATTTATTATTTCATATAGATTATGTTCTTTATATTACTGTTGTGTTATGATGATCACCAATCGTGTTGCACCCTGCGTTTCCGCCAATGGCGGGGTGTGACACATTCCCCCGTCTCTACCGTTTATCAAATAAGCATCAACGATCTAAGAGGAAAGCAGACTAGTTTTTCAATAATTTTTGGATTTATTCACATGTCTGTGCCTTTTATCAAGTTGGCATCAAGGATCTCAAAGTCAATAAGTCATAAAAGATACTTTAAACTTTTATAGTTTTTATGATAAATAGACTTAAATGCCATAAGTTACTTAAAATGTATATTTTCTTTTCTTTTCTACTTGACAATAACTGATCTCCCTTTGACAACTATCTATTTTAATAACTTTAAGCAATGTATATACAACAAATTGCTAAAGGTTTCAAAATAAAAAAATATATGAATTTATGAAAACATTTGATTTTAAGAAATTCTATAAATATTGTACTATGTTAAATTATGTTGGAATTTATGTTTATGACTCATTTCTTAGAAATTTTGTTTTTGTGAAACATTTTCAACTTTTATACTGTTTCAATTTTTGTATTTGATTTTCTGAAAATATGTATATAATACTCAGAAATAACAGTCTCAACAACTTAAAAATAGAATAGAAAGAAATATTTTTGAATTTTATCTATACATACTGAAATTCACATGTTTTTGGATTTTATCTGTACAAACATTTAATACTAGACTTAAAACAAAATCTTTTTGAATTGTACCTATACATACTGAAATTCACATGTTTTTGGATTTTATACGTACAAATACTCAGTACCAAACTTAAAACAAAAACAACATCAGAATTAAAACTTCTTTACCCGACTTAAAAAGAACAAATGAAATCAGTACCAAACTTAAAAAGAAAGAACACCAGACTTAAAAATATTTTTAATTTTTCCATTTTTTCTCCCCCTCTTTTTGTATTTTGAAATAAAAGAAACACAAAATACAAAAAGATATGTACAGAAATATATTTGAAGAAACAGTGTTGTCAATGTGTATGAGAGTGCTCATAAAAGTTAAGGTCAAAGTCTAACACCTAATTAAACCATAAAACCTGGGAAGTACAAGAACCAACAACAATATATTCTGCTTCAGAAGAGATTGAAAAACAGAGCCTAGAGCATC
Organism: Senecio squalidus; assembly: GCA_910822075.1. NCBI lineage: Eukaryota > Viridiplantae > Streptophyta > Magnoliopsida > Asterales > Asteraceae > Senecio > Senecio squalidus. The sequence continues at coordinate 35,116,943 of CAJVGC010000582.1, read as the reverse complement.
CATGTCTACCACACATATATTCTCTTTATGATCAATGGATTGCTCCAACACATAATCATTTCTCAATGAGATTTTGGTATCTAAGTTCTTGTAAACTTTGAATTGAATCTTTTAAACTTGATAAACTTAAAATGATCACGAATTTCCTTTCAGGCATTCAAGTTACATAATCCGAATTAAATTTTTTTATCACCCGAGTTAATACTTTCTACATCCGAGTTAAGGTGACAACACAAAATTTTTTCCGACTTAAACAATTGTTCCTCCGACTTAAAATTTTGTTCACCAGAGTTAAACTTGAAATCATGTTTACCCGAGTTAATTTTCATTTCATCCGATTTAAACATGTTATCATCATTTTTCAAGCTTTTTAACTCAAATATAGAATATTTTTACTTGGGTAAATGTAAACTAGTCAACAACACATGATTAATTGTACCAAATTTAATCACATTCACATATTTGGATTTTCATACTTAAGCACATTCTATAAAGTTTATTCTACCAAATTGCAATTTAACAGGAATTGGAACACATGAAGAAACACATTCAATCTTTTGTTTAAACCAGCATTCTACTAATTTGTGTTTATTTTTGCATGTATTTCATTGTTTGTATTCTATTTGACTTTTTAGATTTCACTTTCTTAGTTTCCCCAATCATAGATTCATTCATAGCAATTTCATTCACAATCAGTTTATGTTTAGGCAACATAGATACATTCACGTTATGAAAATAATAACACTTTTCATTCAAACAGTCATGAATAGGTTCTAGAAACTCATCTACCATCTCAATCAATTCAAATTTATTACAAGACTCAACATTAATAGTCTTCTCTGCAATTAATTCTTCACACTTACTTGACTCTTCTAACTTTAGACCTGCTACAACATTAAAAGATTCATTTAGACTAGTAGTAGCATTCAAATTAATTACATTATGAACAGAAGAACAATTTTCATCAATATGCTTCACATTTAAATCAACATTTGACTGTAACACAGATATATCATCAAAAGCATTTTCAACAGATAAATACTCTTAAAATGTGTTGATTTAGGTTTAATAGAGTAGTTATCATTGAAAGGCGGCGGTACAACTTTGAAGCCAATACCAACCTTATCTTTCTGCATGAATTGTTGTTCAATAATCCCATTTAAAGTCTTAGAAGAAAGAATTAACTTCTCAACATGAATTTTAGCATTTTCAAACTGGTTTGTCACTTTCTGAAATCTTTCAAATTAAATTTCAGCTTGAGTTTCCAATCTTTCCAATTTACCCTTGTACACATCCACATGCTTTAAAAGAGAATAAATTTTATCTTTATAAACCTTTTCAGTTTTTAAAAATTCTCTTTGATGAAATTTAATCAAATCAATTTCTTTGATCAAACTCAGATTATGCTCCCTGGTATACCTCAGAGTGTTTGAACAATCAACAGAGCAAGATTTAGAAAGAACCTCATCAGCTGAATATTTATCTATCTTACCCATGAGGGCTGACACTTTCTTGATCTTGAAATCTTCCTCCTTCACTTCATCCCATTCTCCAAATCCATAACCATTAGCATTGTACTGAACAGATGATTGACAGCCTCCAGAATGAGAATTTGTAGTGTGCTTCTTCTTATAAGTCTGCATATCAACTTCATATGATTGAAGAATCCCAATCAATTCCACCAAGGTCATTGCATTCAAATTTGCAGTTCTCTTGATGATCATAACTTGCACCGACCACTTAGTAGGTAGAGATCCCAACAGTTTCTTACACACATCACTATCCTTCAATACAATACGTGAACTCTTAAGATCACTCACTAGTAGTGTGTACCTACTGATTTGATCAGACAAGCTCTCACCCCTCACATACTCAAATGCTTCATATAACTTCTTCAATATGTCTTTCTTGCACTCCTTAAGTTCCAAACTGCCTTCATATTTCACTTCCATGGCATCGATTAGTTCTTTGGCAGAAGAGCAATCCTTAAAAATATTGTAAATCTCAGTAGGAAGAGCTAGAATCACAAATCCAATAGCTCGAAAGTCTCTATATATTAGCTTTCTATTTGCTTTAACCTTTCTGTATTGTGACAACCGTCAAAATCCAGGTACTTATTCTGTTGTGATATCAATTCGAAACGTTAGTTACTTCTTTGTCTCGTTCGCTCTATTTTGGTTCGTAACTTTTGAATCTATACTTTATCGGAACTAGTGTCGAAATAACTTCCGGAATCAAAATTATAAGTCCTAATACCAAGAAAATGCCTATTGAACTTTCCTAAGTTCATAACTTATCATAACCGACAACTTATAATTAACAAAAAGGTCCAACGAAGCAATAACGCAAAAACGAAAAACTCAAAGTGACCAAAAATGGCCCGGTGCGCCGCACCCAGTGAGGTGGTGCGCCGCACCTCTTGCCTGAATTTCAAAAATGTTACACATTTGGTCCTTTTCTCGTTTTACACTCCCACCACCCCTTTTGGCCAATCAAAAATCGACCTTTACTGCCATTACCTGTCCCAAGACCAGGTTTGTGACCCCCCATACTCCAATTATCTTTTCTTTTCATTTTACTTTTCATTTTAATCAAAACAAAAACACACACACATACATTTTCTCTCCATTTTCTCTCTAACAAACCTTCACTCCAGAAACTTTCCAGCCATATAAACACCATTTCCAGCCATTAAAAACGTTTTGGATCATCAAGGAAAGCAAAGGGTATCGTTTTTATCAAAAAGGACCACGGGTGTAAAGATTTTTGGAGCAAGAATTCGACCAAAACTCTTCATCTAAACTTTTCCTTCGGTAGATCTCTTTATTTTTATCATTCTTACACAAATATTCAACTGCATGGAAGATCCAACGGTTGAAAATGTATTTTTATACAAATCTTTGACTTTTATGGTCAAAAACGTTTTTAAACCGAAACACTCTTTAAATCCACAAATCTGAGAACCAAAAACATTTTAGAAACTGTTGAAATGATGTTTTGAATAATATTTACTAATTGCATGTACAATCTAAACAACAAAAACGAATATTTGTGGAGATTATGTCATTTTTATATAAAAACGATTTTTGTCTAAATAGCACCTAGATCTATGATTTTGTGGCTAAAAGTTGTTTAGAAACTGAGAAAAACATCATATTATAAGTATCCACTGGTTGCATGTCGAAATCTTTAAGTCACAAAACGTTTTTAGCAAGAAAAACACAAAACAAGAATCGGGACAGCAGCTGGTGCGCAGCACCAGTGCCCTGGTGCGCAGCACCGGGCTGCTGTTCCCCCGAAATTTGTCGTTTTCACTCGTTTTAAGATCATGGTTATATTCTGGACTTCTACCGTTATCATTTTTAGACTGAGATAAATAAAACTAATAACATTGGTGACTAGTATTGGACTCTTTGGACTATTTGAACTATATTATGTATATTATCGTGTTTTAGGTGATTTGTGAGCGGAAGTGACGGTATAATTTTTGGGCATGAAATTTGGGCGCGGAAGCGCTGCCCAAATTTCCCTAGAAATTATAAAATCACTTCATTAAGCAAAAGCACTTAAGACGTAATAATCAAAAACAATAACCTTTCGGACTAAATGCAACGTTAATCGCTTCGGACCAAATTTTCGGAATAATATTGGATTTAACACTTAATTACAATCAAAAGTTACATAATCTCTTATATCATATATAAGAACCTAATAATGTAACAACTCATTAAACTACCTTGGTATTATTAGGCAATCTGTGATTCCCGGCTTTCATACTCCGACCGAGTTCCCGAGTTCTCAATCTCTTCGCAATCCGTGAGTTACACCCCTCTCTACTCTTACATTTTAAGTACTCTTTTTGGGGGAAACATGAGATCAAACCTTTTGTAAACTTGTATGACTATTTTGACTTTAAACTTGTTGAACTACTTTGACTCTTGACTTATTAAGCTTTGACTTATTAAACTTGACTTTATCAAAACTTTGACACTGAAACGTCTACTTAATCTCTTATGCGTAAAACATTCTTTCTCTATTTATAATTAATGATTCATCTCTTTATCTCAACTATTTATTGATACTTGTATGCGTAACCGACCCTTGATGGAGCTATAACACGTTTCTAAGTGATGTTGATTCTCTCTCTTTTTTTTAAATAATAAGCTTTCATAGTGCCCAATCATGTTTTAGTTTCTCTCTTACACACTATTAACTACTTAAGCCGTATAGTAATTATGGGTATCGATACTTAGGAAAGAACCGTTCCTTGCTTAGATGGCAGTCTAAGTACATATTACTGAATTTCTCTCTCTTTTAACTTCCCGTTTGAGAGGCGGGGAGTTGGGGCCGCTCGGTTGATAATCGGATTAGTGTGAACACTTAGTTATAGATGCCAAGAGGTTGATACAAGAAATCTATTTAGTTACTTACGCATAAACTTATAAACTTTTAGCGATTGTTATCCGCTTCTCCTACTTGACTAAATTAAATTCTATTTAGTCTTTATAAACTTATAAATTTTTAGCGATTGTTATCCGCTTCTACTATTTGACTAAATTTGATTCTATTTAGTCTTTACAAGTTAGGGCGCAATTCGCCCGTTACTTAAACTTTACAAGTATATAAACTTTTCAAGCGACTTTTCTCCGCTAATCTCCTTTTTTTATTGGAAATTTCTACTTTTATATACTTTACTTACACTTCGATCGTACTTAAACTTATTTGAAATTAATTTATTCTTGAATTTTAAGTACTTGATCTTATCTTGAAACTCTTTGATCCCGAACGACTCTCAAACTTTTATAAAACCTTGAATTCGTTTCGGACTTTTATAAACTCTTAAATGGAACTTTGCTTCAATTCATAAACTGTAACTCACTCACTACGTTTTCGTAGTTGACACTTTATCTCATGTTTCAGGAACTAAGCATAAGTTATGAAGCGCATTGCTCAGGCGGGTCAAGCTAGTTATGTGAAGAGTAATACAGGAAAAGACCTGGGATACTTGGGAATTTTATTACAAATACTTTATTATGTATTGGTCTTTCTATACTTACGGATCTTGGTTGTATTTTTCGAACATGATTACCTTTTAATCTCAATATATATGACTTGAACCGTTGACTTTTGGTATAACTCGTGAAATGATTCTTTGCTCTTCACATTCCGTGTTTCCGCTTTAGCGGGGTGTGACATGTATCAACATCTACCATACCAATTCCATCAATCCCTTGCACTCTAGTTCGATGAGGACCATTAACAATAGAGTTCCATAACTGTCGGTCACTGTAGTAGATAAATGCCTTGAAACGAATCTTCCACGTCATAAAATCATATCCAGGTAGGAAATTTGGAGGTCTACTACCAGAACCTGTTTCATTATTGTAATTCACAACTGGAAAAACCATTACTATTGCAGAAATTTGATTTAAAAAATTTGAATTTTAACTCGGATGAACAAATTATAACCCAGATAAACTAACTAAACCAGAATTGATTCAAACTTAATCAAATTTGCAGATATTACCAACTAAACCTTAACAAGCACTCTAACAATCAAATGAAGACTTAAAACTAATGATTAATACTAGAATATCTCAATAACGAATTTTACCGCCAAATTTCATACAAATGAAAACTGAACAATCGTTGATCTTACTGTTCCAATCTTTGTAACTCTTCTAAACACCTTTCATGTAGCTCAAAATCTTCTGATACCTAAGCTGAAACAAATTAGATTTGATTTCCTTCTTGTCAGGTCTAATCAATCTTCAAGCAACAATCTATGTTTAGAATCAATAACTAGTGGCAGAATCACGAGTCAATGAATTTAGTTAACGTAATAAGAACAATGAATAAAGTAGAATTCAGTTATGAAAGTTTTCATTCAAAAGCCTTAATGGCGGGATAGTTTGTTACAAATGATATTACCCTCTCAAGCTCTTAACAACTAAACTCCTGTCACCACTATTTATAGGTTGTACTATCTATCTATTACATTACATCAACACTTATGTTTATTTAAAAACAATCCGGGTGAACTAATAAATAAAACTTCTTTTATATTTTAGTTCGTGTGAACTTGAACTTAATCCTGGTGAAGAGTTAGTTCAACATACTTAAAGTCTTCATGAAGGTCCTAACTAAGATTTAGTTCGGGTGATGAACAATGTTCACCCGAACTAAATGTTTAACACAATACACTTGATAAAATTCTTTGGAAGTTTCAGCCATCAATCCTTTTAACTCCAACATATATATATATATATATATATATATATATATATATATATATATATATATATATATATATATATATATAAGATTGGTTCTTGTAAAACAAACCTTAAGATAAAGTAGGTAAAAAAAATTAAAAGATAATCTATAACGTTAAATTTTTTTTATTATCGTTCATTTGAACCATATCTTAAACTTCAAAAAACGAAGTTTTGTTGTACATAAATTTTTTTTGTAGTTTTATTGTTGTGTATCAAATTTGAATATTTGCTACACAAAACAATGAATTTGATGCACAACCCCTAAACGACATATATTTTTGATTATATCAAAACTTGTTTTTTTAAAGGTTGTTATAATTGAATAAATAAATATAGTACAAAATTACACATATCATAAATTATTTATTTACTTTTTGTTTAATTATTTTACTTTAAGTATTATTTTATAGGAAAGTCATATATATATATATATATATATAGAGGAGGCGAATTTCATTTACTTTCTTTTTTACAGATTAAAAATCATAATATTTATTAACTCGGTTTTTATTTCTTATGTATTAGGTTGGTGATTCGGATGATAATCTTGAGAAAAAACAAAGTGATGAGTTTGGCATTCGTGTTTTAAAGAAAATGGGGTTGGTACTATGTGACGAACCAAGTGATGAAGATGATGTTTGAGCTTAGAAATCAGGCTAGCAATATTATGGTTGTGCGTTATTGTGTTTTTTTTTTAAGATTTTAGATGTGTTTTTCTTTTGTTATGTATGCATGGTTTATGTGTGTTTTAAGACTTATTATATGTGGTTTATGTATGTTTTAAGACTTATGTTTTATGGCATTTTGTTTTTCCAAATTTGCTACAAGTTTTCTCAATATGTTTTGTACTAAGAAATCGTTTAAAATTTTCAAATAGAATGGAAATTTGGCAACTAGATTTTTTGAATCATCTATATCTACAAATAATTTATATCTTTAATCTTTAATAAAAAAGAGACCTTAAATGTCACATGATAAAGTAATAACCTTTGTATGAGTTAAGTTATTTTATTTCAACCGTTAGATCAAATTGATGATTTCATCACATATTATTTTTATTTTACATCATCTTACAATAAATAATTACATTCTCTATTTAATTCCCAGATTCACTAAAATAAAAACAAAATTCTAATTTATTCATAAAATCATTCAATTCGGACTATGATTTACCTTATTAATCTATACTACTTATAAAGCATTTACACATTTTTTCTTAAAGTTGAAAATTAAGAAGGAAATTACTAAATTGCCCTTGAATTTCTAAAAAATATTTAAATATGTCACTAATGTTGTTTCCATATTATAAATTAGGCTTAGAGTTATCATTTTCATATTTCAATTAGTTGACTTCAAAAGTTTACTTATATTTTAAAAATAAATTAAAATCTCTATTATTGAAAATGGTAACTTTGTCTTTCTTAAAATCCACTATCAATAGCCATTTTATTTTGAATTTGTTTTATACTCATTTACATCATATCATATTAATTAATATTTATATTATACGTAAAGTTTTGAATAGTATAACTCAAGGATGAAAGAAAAAAAAAACTACCCTCTAATAATTTATATATGCAACAACATTGTAAACAATAAAAATTGGATTATATGAATGTAAATAATGATGTTTGACTTGTAAATATATGGTTTACGATTTGAGTGTATAATTTTGAGTTTATTGTTCAAAGAATTATAAATTGTAAAAGGATAAAATTAAAAACTACGTTTAATAAAACTTTCTTTCTAAAATTTTCAATTAAAATATATATTTTATGAATTAATTTTAATTTCACTTACCATGTTTGGAGTTAAATTTAACTATACTAGCTACCCGGTAGTTTAGCCATGTAATCCTCTATTTAAAAACTCTTATAATTGATTGTTTATACTACTAGATTATTTAATTATCTTATACCATGAGTTATATTTTAATTGACGAGATTTCTGTTAAAATTTTCATCATATTTTTATTTCTATTACTCAATAAACATATATCTGAAAATAATTAGAAAAATCTAAAAGAATGAAATTGGTAAAAAAAAAAAAAAACAATAAATAAACCTATTACTCAATAAACATAGATCCGCTAATAATTCTTAAAAATCTGAACGATGAATGGTTTAAAAAATAAATTTATCAATCTTGAAAATGTTTAAGTGTAAATAAAAATGACGGAAAAAAAGTGGTGAGAAAGAACATGATAATGACAAGTGACAAACAAATCATGCTTTTTTTTAATATATAGATATAGATATAAATAAATAGATTAATTATATATCTCGACGCTTTTGTGTATGATTTGTTACTAGTCAAATGAGTAATACCCAACTTCAAATGTGTAATACCCAACTCTAAGTATACATTATTTAATTTTCATATAAATTTTAATTATAACATTTGTAGGGATCATTTTTAACGTTTAAAAGGTAAAACTTAGTTATATATTTATCTTTAACTATACCCTCAAATGTCAAAATGTGGATTTTATGTTACCTTTTTTGGCATTTTCCCTTAACTATATATAATTATATATAGAATGAGACACACCATTTCTGAATACTCATATTTATCATATTTTATTTTTTTTGTATGTGTTCACCCTTAATCGTTTAATGTCTATATTTGAGGAGCAAAGTACCGACTTATATTATATGCTATCTTCCAATAATGGGACATGATCACAAGAACGTGTTTTAACCGATTAGAGTAAAAATAGTTTAACTAATTGGAGCTATTAGGCTTTTACATATATAAGTAGGAATCATCTTCTTATCACTATGTCTTAAAATTAAACTCTAAAAAATTGGTCTAAATGTTTTATATATAGTAAACGGGTTTAAGGAATAATTGAAATATAATAAAGGTTTGATCATGTCTTAAAACTTTAAGAAATGACTAATATCTGTTAATTTATTTCCATGAAAAGAACACGCCATAAAAAAATCAAGTTACATATATTTTAACTAAATATTGAATACCGCTGCAACGCGCGGGTTTCCTACTAGTATTTTTAAAATCTCCTAATAAAAAATATCAAAACATGTATATAAACGCAAAGATGTAAAATCTCTTAATAAAAAATATCAAAACATGTGTATAAACATAAAAGTGTATAAGTTATTATAACTATAAATAACATGTGTATAAATATAAAGGTATAAATGTTATTATATGTCTAATATTGTCTTTTCATAATAACATAACATCTATACAAACATAAAGTTTACGAGTAAAGTTTCTATCTTTGTCCGCGCTATCGCGGGACAATAAACTAGTTATATACTAAAAGAAGTGTATTAAAAGCTACATGTCAAAGTCTATACCATAGATGAGTTTTAAATTTAAACCTTTACATCAAAATAATGATGTCACATGTCATAATTATCAACTAGTTTCAATTTTAATTCTTCTACTTTAAATACAATTTTAATCCTTCAATTAAAAAAATTATTTAAATAAAAATATTTTGACATTATTATTTTAAATATTAAATATTTTTAATATATTAATTTCTGTCATAAAAATTATTTATGTAACAACTTTGATAGAACGGAATAATAAAAATCACGCAAATGATTCACTTTCAAAGGAAGAAATTCTTTCATTGACTCTTTATAAACTATTCGATCTCAATCTTAAAACATGTTATGGTTGTATTATTTTCGATAAACTTCTCTACATATTCGAACTTAAAGTTGATGCTAAAAAACACACACACACACACACACACACACACACACACACACACACACACACACACACACACACACACACACACACACACACACACATATATATATATATATATATAAAACGATAAATATTTGACATGACAACTTATATTGTCCTACGTTGTTAATGAGACAATAATATTCGATTTGTCATATATTATATTTTTTTCTTTCTCGATAAAGTTATCCACGTATACGCGTTATTATTAAAATGTATATTTATAAAAAAGTAAAAAAGAAATTAAAGGAAAACAACAAAAGTCAAAAGTAGGAATATCTATAAGCAAAAATCAACGCCTTATTTTATTTAGTTTTTCCCAGCTACTAAGAGCACCCGGAGTGGGGGGTTTCTCGGCTCGTTGTCAAGTCACAACGAGCGTTGTGCTCGTTATGACTCCGAGTCATCTCGTTGTCGCGTCGTTGTCAATGGGCCGTTGTGCCCACAACGGCTCGTTTTAGAGTATTTCCTTTTTTTTTTTATTCAAACGGTCACAATACCGTTATATCTATATATATATATTAATTTTTTTTTTTTTTTTTTTTTCCAAATTCACCTATAAATACCCCCACAATTTAACCAAAAAATCACACCAATTCCCAATCTCTTTCTATCTCAATATTTTCCTAAAAACCATATAAACATAAAATGAGTTCGAATTCTTCAACCGATCACGATGTTTCGGATTCGTCATCTTCCGACTCCGAATTGTTACAAGTTCTAGCCATGTCGGTACAAGCTTTGGAGATGGAAGAAAATGAGGCACAAAGTTCTCGGCGTACGATGAAAAAGAAAAGGCGTTATATCAACCGCGACCGCGCCGAAGCAAACGAAAACGTGGTACGACATTACTTCTCCGGCGAAAGCGTATACCCGGATGAATATTTCCGTAGAAGGTTTCGTATGAGAAGACCTCTTTTCCTCCGAATAGTCGAAGGTATATCTAATTACTCTGTAGAACCTATACCCGACTATTTTAAATATTTCACACAACGCCCCGATGCAACGGGTAAAATGGGTTTTAGTTGTTTGCATAAATGCACGTCGGCTATTCGTGCGATGGCGTACGGGATTACTCCGGACGCCTTCGACGAATATTTACAAATGTCTGAAAGAACTTCAACTGAATCCTTAGATAATTTTTTAAAATGTGTACTCCATCGATATACAAACGTTTATCTAAGAGCCCCCACACAAGATGATGTTTATCGTTTATATCAAAAACACGATGAGGTTCACGGTTTTCCGGGTATGCTTGGTAGCATAGACTATATGCATTGGAAATGGGATCAATGTCCAAATGCATACAAGGGGCAATACACACGAGGTGACCATGGTTATCCAACGGTTATGTTGGAAGTTGTTGCCTCGTACGATCTATGGATATGGCATGCTTACTTCGGTGTCGCCGGGTCGAACAACGACATCAACGAGCTTAAACAATTGCCGTTGTTTCATGATATGCTCAACGACTCATCCCCGGACTACACATTCACCGTCAACGATCACCAGTACACTAAAGGATATTACCTTGCAGACGGTATATATCCGGAGTGGTCGACATTTGTTAAAGCTTTCTCGTACCCATTTGAAGAACCTAAGCGAAAATTCAAACGTTTTCAAGAGAGTGCGAGAAAGGATATCGAACGGGCATTCGGTGTTCTTCAAGGTCGTTAGGGTATTATAAAACATGCCGCTAGATTTTACAAGATGAACAAACTTAGAAGAGTTATGTATGGGGCTATTATATTACACAACATGATCGTTGAAGACAACGGACGGTCGATATGCAATGCCGATGAATGGTATGCTCCTCCGGTACCCATTCCGAGAACTTTTAACGAGAGATTTGTTAGATCTCAATAAGATCTCAAACAATGGCTAATCAATCACAAATAAGTATTTAGACGTTAATTATTATTAATCGATTGATTACTCAGTTTCAATTATTATTATCGCGGAATATATAATAACAACGAATGAAAATAACACACAGTTATATTTCTCAGAAAAGGTGCCCCGATTACAATGTTCCAGCTCACTATTTATACACAATAATAGTGAGCTTGATAAGTATAAATCTTAGAAAATCTTCTACAAAGATAGAAGATTTTATCTAACTGTCATACCTAAATTAAAGCACTACGTCTCTTTATGAAGCTGAGTAGTCAGCTTCATAATGCCTTAACTGATTTTAGTCACTCAGACTCAGTCACTCAGACTCAGAGCTACTCAGACTCAAATCACTAAGACTAATACTTTAATAAACAGATTTATTAATCTTGGGTTAAATCATTGATTTTCGCAACAATCTCCCCTATCTGTTTCAATTAAAGTCTTTTACAAACTATGCATCAAAAATAAACACAAACTAAAACTGTTTACAGAAAATTGTTTGTGAACAAAAAGACCCATAGCATACATTACTTCCTCTTCTTGGCAGATCTTTTCTTCTTCACAGATGTCTCCCATGGCATAGGCTTGTACACTTCTTTAGCCCATTTTAACCTCTCAGTCTTCCAGTCAAGAAGTTTCTTCATTTCAGGGTCAGATTTATTGAAAAGCACTTGATACTCTTTCTTGATCAGCTCCACTTTATCAGCCAACGTTCCAGTTTCTTCAATTCTTCTGAGGTTATTAAATAACCAACTAATCAGCTTCATTCGAAAAGGTAGGCACTGATCAGACTCACATTTGCTGAGTAAGGCAATGCAATGGTAGATGGACGTCATGTTTAGTCTGTCTTTGGCTTGGAAGCTTTCTTCTCCCCCACAATCTACGTAACACAGGCCCTCATGCTTCTCAGTCTTCACATATGACCTGTCTTGAAATATTACTCCTTTGGGAACAGGATGCATGTAACTAGTTTCCAGACCCAGAGATTTATCCCCAGCTCTTACCTTATGGATAGTACAGAATGCCCTATAATCTTCATCAGGCATCAGCTTCAGCATATGAGCTACGTTGATATTATATACAACTTCTCTTTTTACAGTCATTTTGTGAGCTATATTAATTATGCTTGAGCTCAAACTGGCTATCTCTTTCCATTCCTCCAACCCCAGGGTGTGCATTCTGGTTACCCCAATTCTGAAAGATCCTCCTTTGTGATAACATTTGAGTAGGAGGTCAGTTCCACCAGGACTTGTGAATTCTAAATGTTGAATCTTATTCGTATGCTTCCTCAGTGTGAAATTTGTTTCGATATAGTTAAGTCTTGCTTCTTCTCGAAATACCTCTTTGGCCATTAATTTGTCAGCTTCTACCCTCATTTGATCTTCTTCAATGGCCAAATCTTCCTCTGCCTTCATCTCAGCTTCAAGATCCTCAGCTGCTTTCATGGATTGATCTTGTGGATTTTCATCAAATTTCTCCATGTACAGCCCCTTAACATATTCTTTGTATTGTTCCACAGTCATGCCAAATTTATGAGCATACCTTTGTATCTTGGCTAGTTTCTCAGCTTCTTAATGCTTCTTCTTTGATTCAGCCTCTGGATCAGTCTGAACATTTGGTTCTTCAATTGTATGTTCAGTCTCAGCTTGAACTTGATCAGTATCATCCCCCACTTTGCCTTTTCCTTTTCTGTCTTCTTTCTCAGGTTCATCAGCAGATATTTCACTCCAATCAGTTTCATAGAACACTTCAGACTCACCAGTTTTAGTGTTGAATCTGGTAGTCTTGTAGTACCGTTTCTCCTCCACATCCCTCTTTCGTTTCAGGTCCTGTTTGGGGATCTCAGACTCATCAGCTATTTTCTCCCCCTGAGTCTGAGCATCCTCTTGAGAGACTTCAGCAACCTGCTTCCCTTTTCTCATCAAACTAACTTCATCAGTCAGCTTCAAAACCAGCTGCTTTAACTCCTGCACCTCCTCAACATGTTGGCGATTCATGGCTTGCATCTCAGTCTGCATTGCACTCAGCTTGACATCAAACTGAGTGGACATGTCCTGAAAGGCTTGTAACAGCACAAAGACTGTCATAGCAACCTCAGACTGAGGGATTGTAGTCACAGGTGGAGTTTTATCAGATGACACAACTTCACTCCCTCCCTGTGTTTTAGGAGAATGATCATGAGCCATAGAAATGGAAGTTTGTACCTCACTCAGTTTGGGGAGTGAGGCATTGACGACTTGTGCCTAAGAGTGTAAGAGATTTGATGGTACCTGATCGTGAACTAGCACAGAGCTAGTGAAAATAGCCGTTGGAACTGGCATTGAAAATGAAGAGGGTGGTCCCATACTAAGTACAGGGATATCCAGGAGTGGGATATCTTCTTCAATGCTCACCACATGTGTCAGTGTGGCAGCAGTAATGTGGGTCTCCAAGCTGACTACACTAGATAGGTTTTGGGTAGTCTGGGTAGTCAGATTCACCTCCTTCTCTAGCACAGGAAAAGTGGACTGATCTACAGCACTAGAGGGGAGTTCAGAACTCTCAGCCTCATGGAAAAGTGAGTCCATTAGTGCGTGATTTACTGTAGGGCTTGATGTGAGAGATTTTTCAAATGAGCTTGGTGAGGTCATCAGATTGGTCGCTTGTGTAGCCAGTACATCAAGATGTGGAGTGGACTGCTCAGACTGAGAGGGGATACTCTCAGACTGAGGTAAAGAAAGAGGGATATCCATACCTTGATCAGCTTCATCTTGCCCAGCCCCACCCATTTGTACCTCAGCATCTGCTGGAGGGATATTACCCTCAATCTCCCCGTCAATTCTTTCAGCTTGGACTTCTGAGTCTGAGGAGTCAGACTCAGTGAGTTCATGATCGATGAATGGATTTTCAATCCCTTGAAGCATTACAGGTGTTAACTCTGTCTCATCCTCAGTGATGTGAATATACGTAAAAAAAATTTGAAGTCAGTCTGGGGAGATCACATGTATAAAACGTTTGCTCAAGCTGATCATAAATTTCTTTTCCGAGGGCCTCCGCAAAGCAAAGTGAAAGAACACGAATGAATGAAAGGAACATCATTCGGTCGTTTTGATTTTAGGGCAAGGGAGAGAATCTCATCGAAATATAGTTGTGAGAAAGAGATTCTTCGACCCGTTACCATCGAATGGAACAGATGAGTTTCAAACTCATTCATCTGATCCAGACTGCCCGATTTACCCCCCAAACACCTCGTGATCATTGAAAATAAGAACTTCCATTTTCCTTTAAAAAATTTGTATTGAATAACCCCTTGGGTTTCAGGCTGACCAATGAGAGGGAAGGCCTCAGCTCTAGCTTGTTGTTTGGTCCGTCTGGCCTGAAAACCACCTTCTCCTGCTTCAGCAAGGGAAGGAAGCAATAAAGCGGCACAAATGGTTTCTTCAGTGATGGTGATTGTCTCGCGGCCATCATTATACCACCATTCACAGAGTACTGGTGGACACATCATGTTTTCACAAAAGAACGCGCCGTGGAGGGGATGTGCCTTCATGTATTGAACGAGTTGCTCAAAACCCCTGTTTCGACGATTGGCGGGAATGTCAGCAGTAGCCACCCTGTTGTTGTCTTTGATTTGAATTCTGTGTTGAAAGTCTGCACCAGGAATCATACGCGATGTAACATGAAGGATCATATTTGCATTCGCCATTAGAAAGAAGATCAAGCAGAAGATTAGAGATTAAAGAAATTAGGTTAAAATTTGAAATTCAGTTGAATATAAAATAAGAGAGCGAAAATTAAGGAACTAAGTTAGGAAACTTTCAATTTAATCCTTGTATGTTTATCCGATTGACACTTTTGACCCTTGACTGTACATTGACCCCTTTAAAAAAAACAAAAAAATAAAAATTTCAAAAGATATTTACTAAAGTTAAAAAAAATAAAAATTTCAAAAGATATTTACTAAAATTAAAAAAATAAAAATTTCAAAAGATATTTACTAAAATTACATTCAGTCTGTGCACTTGGTCAGACTAAGATATCTGGAGCTGACTATTGAGTCAGACTGAAAATTCACAAGCTGACTAAGAGGTCAGCTTGAGATTTATGTTTTTGACAGATTAAGGATTTAACATTCCTAGTTCTCCTAACAGATAGAAAAACCTGTCCTCACTCAGAGGTTTCATGAATATGTCTGCTAATTGCTCATTAGTAGCTACAAACTCCAGTCTGACCTTTCCTTTCTCCACACAGTCTCGAATGAAGTGATGTCTAATTTCGATGTGTTTGGTCCTGGAGTGGAAAACGGGATTCTCAGTGATTTGAATGGCACTGTTGTTGTCATACATGATTGGAGTGTTTTGAATCTTTATTTCAAGATCAGCCAATTGGTGCTGCATCCATAGTAATTGTGCACAACAGCTCCCTGCAGCCACATACTCAGCTTCAGCTGTGGAAGTTGCAACTGAGTTTTGCTTCTTACTGGACCAGCTGACTAGCTTTCCTCCCAGAAGCTGACACCCTCCTGAAGTGCTTTTCCTGTCCAGTTTACATCCTGCATAATCTGCATCTGTGTAGCCAATTAGTTCAAAACCAGAATCCTTAGGGTACCATAGACCAAGATTTGGTGTACCCTTAAGATATCTAAAAATTCTTTTGACAGCTTTCAGATGAGATTCCTTGGGGTCAGCTTGATAACGTGCACATAGACATGTAGAAAACATGATATCAGGTCTACTGGCAGTTAAATAGAGTAAAGAACCAATCATTCCTCTATAAGTAGCTTGACAAACTGACTTGCCAGAGGAGTCTTTATGCAATTTATCAGATATGCTCATTGGTGTTTTCATTTCAGAACTTGTTTCAAAACCAAATTTCTTTACTAAATCATGAACATATTTACTTTGGTTTATGAAAATGCCATCTTTCTTTTGTTCTACTTGTATACCAAGAAAAAAGGTAAGTTCTCCCATCATGCTCATTCGATATTCACTACACATGAGTTTTGAAAACCAAATACACAACTTTTCATTTGTGGAACCAAATATGATGTCATCAACATATATTTGAACCAAAATTACATGACCATTTTCCTTTTTGATGAACAATGTTTTATCAATGGAACCTCTTTTAAAATCATTTTTAAGAAGGAAATCAGACAAGGTATCATACCAAGCTCTAGGAGCTTGTTTGAGACCATATAATGCTTTGTTTAATTTGAAAACATGATCAGGAAAGTTAGGATCGACAAAACCTGGAGGCTGCTTGACATAGACTTCCTCCTGTAGATCACCATTCAGAAATGCACTTTTCACATCCATTTGATACACCAAGAAATCTTTAAAGGCTGCATATGCTAAGAATAGGCGAATTGCTTCAATTCTGGCTACTGGAGCAAATGTTTCATCATAATCAATGCCTTCCTCCTGTTTGTATCCTTGAGCCACCAAACGCTTTATTCCTGATTACTACCCCATCTTTGTCATATTTATTTCGAAAGATCCATTTCAGTCCAATGATGGTCTTAAACAGGGGACGCGGAACCTTTGTCCAAACATTATTCCTTATGAATTCTCCAAGCTCCTCTTGCATACCATCAACCCAGTCTTCATCTAGTAAGGCTTCCTCAACCTTCTTTGGTTCCATCAGACTCAAGAAATTTGTGTAGAAGCAAAAATTAGCTGTGGCCTTTTTTCTTCTTGTTGTGACACCTTCAGTTAATGAACCAATAACTGACGAGATAGGATGTCCTCTGACAGTTTTGATGTTGCCTGAAACATTGTCAGTGACTTCCTCTACTTGAGTCTGAGTATCATCAGGCTGAGTGGATTGGAGCTGAGTTTGGTCAGACTGAGGGGTGTCAGGCAGAGTGTCAACAGTTTCAGTTGACTCTGTATTCTCAATTTCAGGGACATTCTGAACAGGTGATTCATCAGGTTCACTTTCAGATTCTTGATTTTGATGATTAGTTGCAGCATTCTGGTCTTCAATCTGAGAGTCAGCTTCAAATGTGGTTACAAGTAATTCATCACAAAGTTGATTGATAGTAGCTATGTCAGTCTGTGATGATGATTCATCTTTGTCAGACTGAGTAGTGTCATCAAACGTGACATTTATGCTTTCTTCTACCACCTTCCTTCTTTCATTATAGACTCTGAATGCCTTGGCTATGCTTGAGTATCCAACGAACAGTCCTTCATCAGCTTTAGGACACATCTTGCACAGCAAGTCTCTTTGATTTAAGATATAGCATCTACTTCCAAAGATATGGAAATAATGAATGGAGGGGACCTTGTTATGGTACAATTCATAAGCTGTCTTTCCATGTCTTTTCACGATGATGGATCTATTTTGTGTGAAGCATGCAGTGTTCACAGCTTCAGCCCGGAATTTTATCTTCATGTTTCCATAGCACAACATTGTTCTGGCAGCCTCAATTAGAGTTCTGTTTCTTCTCTCTGCAACTCCATTTTGTTGAGGTGTTCGAACTGAGGCAAAGTTTTGAACTATGCCTAATTGATCACAGAAGTCTATTAGGACTGAGTTCTTGAACTCAGTTCCATGGTCACTTCTTATTTGACGAACAAGTGTGTTTTTTTAGGCGCTGTTCTCTCTTGATCAGACTGATGATCTCTTCACCTGCATCACTTTTAGCCCTTAAGAATATAACCCAAGTAAATCTAGTAAATTCATCAACAATTACAAGGGTGTATTTCTTTCCTACTTGACTTTCAATTCCAATTGGAGCAAACAAGTCCATATGTAGCATAAATAAAGGTTCATCAATTGAGTGCAACATTTTGGATGGGAATTGACTCTTTGTTTGCTTTCCAAGCACACAAGCTGAGCAAACTTTGTCTTTGGTGTAGGTCAGTTCAGGGAGACCTCTAACTAATTTACTCTTTGACAAGGCATTTATATTTTTAAAATTTAGATGGGATAACCTTCGATGCCATAGCCAATTAAGTTCTTCTTTGGTTTCTATGAACAAACATGTCTCAGCTTCATCATTTGCAGTACTCAGATCCAGACAGAATACATCCCTTGCTCTCTTGGCGAGTAGTAATGGTTTTCCCTTGGCACTGTAGATTATTCCAGCTTGTTTCCTGAATCTGACTTCATGATCCTCATCAGTAATTTGACTCACACTGAGTAAGTTATGTTGTAATCCTTCCACATATGCAACTCTCTTGAATGTGACAGCTCCAGCATCAATCTTTCCATATCCACGTGTCATTGATACCCCTTTGTCACCATATCTCACTTGAGGCCCATCTTCTTCTTTATAGTCTTGTAGAAAAGACTTCATTCTAGTCATGTGCCTTGACGCTCCACTATCTAGATACCATTTTGTAGAGTCATGCACATGAAAATAGAAGATGTTAGTTCCTTTTGGGTACCCACTTTAGAGTGGATCCATGAACTGGAGCAGGTTTAAGTTCAGGTTCAATCTTGCAGTCAGTTTTGGAGCTGGTATAGTTCCATTTATTTATTTCCTTCATGCAGTTAACAGAATAGTGACCAATGACACCACAGTACTTACATGGTGTATCTTTGAGACTGACTCGAGATGGGACTGACTTAGTCTTAATTTGTTTCACAAATGTTGTCTTTAATGGAGAAATATTTCTTTGCTTTTGAGGTGAAACCGATTTTGATGAAACTGACCTGGATTTTGATGAAACTGACTTATGTGAAGCTGACCAATGTTTTGGTGAGACTGACTTTTGAAAGATGTTTTTCTGTGGTCTAGACTGAGTCAGTTGTTTACAAAACATAGCTTCGTGCCCTTTTTCACCACAATTGTAGTAAATTCTCTTAGGAGGAGTTTTGGGCCTGACTTGATTGGGTGATTTGTTCCTGACTAGTGTTTTGACTATGTTAGTCAGTTCCAACAATTGATTTCCCAGTTTATCAATAGTTTTTGTTTCATGATTTTTGTTCAGACTCTTGGGACTGACTGGGTGCTGAATCTTAGATTTACTCACAGCCTTGGGCAATCTATTAGTTGGAGGCACAAAATCTTTTTCAGCATGCACGTTTTGTTCAGTTTCAGACAAATTTACACATTCAGATTGAGAAGAAGATGAAGAATCACTTTTATTAGAAACTTTGGAAATTACAGGTTTTACAAAAGCATTTGACATCATTATTTTTTCTCCTTTCATATATGTGAAAGTATTTGGAAGAATTTCTGGTTTGAAAATAATTTTTTCTCTTTCAGCTTTTTCAGCTTCTTCTTCTTCTTCTGTCATGTGCTTCTTCAGACTGAAGTCTTCACCCAACACAGCTTGAACTTGTTTGGGTACCTGTCTGCTCAAACAATCTTCATTTTTTAAGGATGATATGCACCATGATTTACAAATTCTTTTATAGTGCTAAGTTTCTTCTCTAAGTTTATAGTTTTCTTTTGCAAGATCACTATAAGATTCAATCTGAGCATTTAAAAGAACTCTAAAACTTTCTAGTTCACTTATTTGATCATCTTTAATTTTCAAATTATTTTCAAGATCTTTGAGTTTTTGTTTCAATTCAGATTGTTCTTCTAAAATGGTGGTCAAGTCAACAAATATATACTCAAACATTTGAAGTTTTTGTTCATTTGTATAATTGTCAAAATTGTGTACCTTATAAAGTTTTGACTTGTTCCAGTCTGAGTTGCAACTCAGTCTGTCAGCTTCCTTCAGATCCTTCTCGAACTGAGAAGCAGATTTATCAGCTTCAGTCACTTCTTCTGTAAATGCCATCAAGCATTTATCTACCACTTCTTCATCCTCATCAGATGAGAGTTCCTCATCTAGCCATTCTTCAGCAAAGAATGCCTTTTGCTCAGTTTGAGGCTTTTGTGTGTTTGAACTGTTCCCTTTCTTGTACTTAAGATACTTCTTTCGGTATCTTTGGGCTCTCTCAGCAACCTCGTCCATGTGCTCAGTCTGAGGATTCTTCACTTTACAGTCAGCAGCCATGTGACCATAATCATTGCATTTAAAGCATTTTACCTTCTTCAGATCAAAAGGTTTCTTTCCTTTGTAGCCTGTTTTCTGTTCAAGCTTCATAGTTAACAGAGCAAGCTGACTCTTCAGTTTCTTGACTTCAGATTCATCGTCAGATTCTGAGTCTGAGTGTGACTCAGACTTAGATGAGTCAGCTTTAGAATAAATTTCTTTATTCCTTTTACTGGTTGCAACTAATGCAGGTTCTGGGTCTCTTGTGGTCCTTCTTGTGTTGATCTTTTTCCTCTCTTGAGCTTCTTCAAAGTTCAGTAGCAATCCAAAAAGACCAGGCAGCTTGTAGGTGGACAGTTTTTCACTAACCACAAGAGATGTAATGACAGATTCAAATTTGTTGGAAAAATGTCAACAAACTTTTTGCATATTTCATCATCTTCTTTCATCATTCCTAGGGCTGAAAGATCGTTCAATAGTACTTGAAACCTTGTATGCACGTCAGCTAAGGTTTCTTTATACTTTACATAGAAATTTTCATAATTCCTAATCAGACTGTTCAACCTTTGTTCTCTTACTATAGGGACTCCTTCATATGATACTATTAACGTATCCCATATTTCCTCAGCAGTTCTACATCCAGCAATCTTGGAGAATATTTGTTCAGATACAACATTACCTAGAATGCTTCTTGCTCTTGGATCCAGATTGAAAAGTAACTTATCAACATCTGTCCACTGTGACTTAGGAGTTTGAACCCACCTTGCACGTTGGACAACTTTGTCACCTTCCTTGACCTCGTCAATGTTCTTTCCAGGAATGATTGGTCCTTCCTGTACAGTCCTTAACATTTCTTCATGGATTCCAGATAGATGCCACTCAGCCTTAAGTTTTCAATGAGCAAAGTTATGACCACTGAAAATAGGAATACCTTTTCCAGCCATGGCAGGTGTATTTGAAGATGATGACATTGTTTTTTGAGATTTTATGTATTGATCGTTTAAGATTTATAAATTTATTAAAATTTAAATCTTATTTGCTCTGATACCAGTTGTTAGGTCTCAATAAGATCTCAAACAATGGCTAATCAATCACAAATAAGTATTTAATCGTTAATTATTATTAATCGATTGATTACTCAGTTTCAATTATTATTATCGCGGAATATATAATAACAACGAATGAAAATAACACACAGTTATATTTCTCAGAAAAGGTGCCCCGATTACAATGTTCAAGCTCACTATTTATACACAATAATAGTGAGCTTGATAAGTATAAATCTTAGAAAATCTTCTATAAAGATAGAAGATTTTATCTAACTGTCATACCTAAATTAAGGCACTACGTCTCTTTATGAAGCTGAGTAGTCAGCTTCATAATGCCTTAACTGATTTTTGTCACTCAGACTCAGTCACTCAGACTCAGAGCTTGTGACCACCGTCTAAATTTCAGGTGATTTTCAGTTACTTAATCAGTTCAAAACTCTAGTTCTCTTTTATCGTGTTCATATTGTTCGGGTTCGTACTTATTGTGTCTTTTATCGTCGGAACTAATGTCCGAATCAAAATATAAATCCTAACACCAAATAAACAATACAAGAACTTGACTAAGTTCATAACGGTAACTAACAAGATTCTAGTCCTTAACTAATTATAACGGAAAACTTAAAACGTCAAAAGCTGGACTTTCCAATCCAGCCGACGGCTGAATATATCCAGCCGGCGGCTGAATCCCGCTGTCTAGCTGGATGATGACTCATTTTTGCATGTCTCACGATTGGGCAACGATTTTTACTTGGGATTGGACCATATTTACTGCTTGGGACAGTCCCCTAGGCCAGTAAACACCCTCCCTTTCCACTTTCTTTTTTCATTTGCAACTCATTTCAGACACAAAACACACACACACACACACTCCTCTCAAAGTCTCTCTACTTTCTTCAAGAACTTAACCACAAAAACATAAACTAAACACCAAAATCAGTCCATAAACACCACAAAAATCATACACAAATCGTCCTAAGATCAAAGGGGTAACAAGGAAAAGGTTTAAATCGGGTTTCCAAGTCGTTTTTGAAGCTAAAGCTCATCCAAACCGTCACTTTACTTTCTCCTTCGGTAAAACACTTTCTTTTTACTATTTTTATACATATCTTGGCTTGCATGTGAATCTATAACCTGGAAATAAGTTTTTATAAACATGCAAAACGTTTTCTTGCTTAAAAAACGAGTTTTTATGTTAGATCTATATATTTAACATGTAAATCTAAAAGAAAACAGTGTTTTTACTTTAAAAATACATATGTTTGAACTTATAACAGTTTGCATGTCGAATCTAACGGTTAAACAAGCTTAAAATCGAAAAATAAAGCAACTTTAAAACTGGCCAAAGCCTTTTGGCCGGCGGCTGAAGGATTTCAGCCGACGGCTAAAGTTCAGCCGGCGGCTGCTTTCCTCCAGCCGCCGCCTGAATGGTTCTGTCCGCTACTTTTGTCGTTTTAAAGGCCGTAAAATGGATTATAAGCTAAAATAGACCATCACAGAATATATACATATTAATAAGCTACTGTTTTGACTTATAAACTGTTTGAAAAGGGCTTTTGGACTTGAAATTTGTGTATTATTGATTTAAACGTTGTATTGTGCATTTTAAAGCGGGAAAGTGTTTTGAAAATGGACATAATTTTTATAACGCGGAAGCGCTGCCCAATTTTCAACGTAAATACATCTCAAATTCAGTAACATAATAGCTTCGAGACTTATACACTTTTACTTGGAACTTTGACACTTTTTGAACATAATGGGACATATCGGACTATAAAACGTACACGAACATATAAACCTTATAAAAATTTCCGTAATAAACTTTTGGGACAGAATCTAAGTATAATAAATTGAGACTTAAAAATGTTAAATTGGAACTTAACATAACTCAAATTATACTAATATAACTTATACAACATTCCGGTGTTCTAGGTCGTGTGTGATTCCCGACGCGTTCCGCCTCTCTTTGTGCTAGTTCATATCTCTTACCTTCGCAAACCGTGAGTTACAACCCCACTTTGTTTTACTTTTGTACTTTTAAACATTATTTGGGGGAAACATAAGATCATGCTTTGTAACTTTTAAAACTATTTGCGAACTATTAAACAATTGGAAACTTGATACTTTTGGTACTTATTGGAAACTTGTTCAAAACTTTGAAACATTTTAAACTTTGGAACTGTGGAACTTGTACAAACTTGGAACTTGCAACTATTATGCGTACTTGTGTTATTGCCTTAGCGGGTTAACTAAACTAGGATACTTGTTAGCGACCAATCCTTGATGGATATATAAGCTCGTAAGAACTCAACACAACTTTTGGAACTTTGTACAATTGCCCGTTTTGGTATTGGAAACTTTATACCCTATTAGCATTAGCCGTTAGTCATATGGGTATCGATACTTAGGAGCGGTCACTCCTTACTAAGGGTTAGCGTCCCAAGTACATATTACTACAACACAGATGTTCACTCAATTAAACATTTTTGGGCTAGATCAGGACCATACAATCGGCTTAGTGTATACTTACTACTTATATTATGCCAAGTGATTGATACGAGTTACTATTTAGTTAAACACATACTACATACGCATACACTTTTAGCGCCTGGATTCCGCTACAACTTTACTTTACGAGTTTATTTAATTATTTTACTCACGTACATACAAACTTTTACTATTTACATATATGTTCAAACGTCGACTCGTTCTTTTACTTATGACGTCAATATATGTTTTGCAACTTTCTATTTTTAGAAACTTTCTCGAACTCTAAACTGTAACTCACTCACTACTTTATGTAGTTGACACTTTATCTTATGTTTCAGGAAATTAATGTAAGTGTTCGGAATGCATGGCAAAGGAGGGTCGATATGGTTACGTGAGGCGCTTATTGGGAAAGACCTTTCATTTTGGGAAATTTTAATTGAAACTTGAACTTGTATTTTATTTTGAACTTATGAACTACTTGGTTGTTGAACTTTGAACAAATTTTATTTTTAATCGAAATGACTTGAATCGTTTATGTTTGCTTATGGCCGTGTAATGATCTTCCAGCTCTCACATCCCGTGTTTTCGCTTTAGCGGGGTGTGACAGACTTGGTATCAGAGCACAGGTTGTAGTGAAAACGGTTTTAGAAATTTCTAAAAAGTTTTTGAAACCAAACTATAACCAAGGCTTTTCGGAAAATCATTATGGGTTCAAAACGTTAGTGAATTAATTTTGCGATTGCATGGTTGTTTTTAACTACGCATGGCCTGATCACCCCTGCCTAGTTCAAAATGACTTATGCAAGGACGAAACGTAATTTCTAAAGATAAACGGTTTTGAGTCGAAAATTCCCGGTCTTACTATTCCCAACCTCACGTGATCGACCCTTACCTGCATTTCCTTACTTATTTTCCTTTAGCATTATCTTGTTCTTATACTTACGAAACTTTTTACGTCGCATATCCGGCATGTCTCAATCGTCACATTCGCGATCCCTCTCTCAAGCCGTCTCCCCATTTCGCGAACCCTCCGAGGGCCAAGGGCCA
>CAJVGC010000582.1:35042471-35091433 GCA_910822075.1 Senecio squalidus | reverse complement strand
CGAGAAACCTAAAAGGAGAAACTTTACACAACCATGAGAAGGAGTTCGAGCGCAAATCCGACGGGATTCACTACTTCAAGGGCCGAGCATGGATTCCGAAGTCCGAGGAACTTCGGAAGCTGATTTTAGATGAGGGACACCGTTCCCGATACTCCATCCACCCAGGATCGGACAAGTTGTACAAGGATCTTAGGGAGTATTATTGGTGGCCGGGCATGAAGAAAGATATCGCCTTATACGTAGCCAAGTGTCTCACTTGCTCCAAGGTCAAGGCGGAATATCAGAAACCTTCAGGACTCTTGCAGCAACCGGAGATCCCTATGTGGAAATGGGAACAAATCTCCATGGATTTCATCACCAAGTTACCCCGGACGGCAAAGGGTAACGACACAATTTGGGTAATTGTGGATCGTTTGACAAAGTCCGCTCACTTCTTGCCGATACGAGAAACCCACTCGATGGAGAAGCTCGCGCAAATCTATATCAATGAGATCATCTCAAGCCACGGGACACCTCTCTCCATCATTTCTGACAGAGATAGTCGGTTCACGTCCCGCTTTTGGAACGCTCTTCAGAAATCCCTCGGGACGCGACTAGATCTCAGCACAGCCTATCACCCTCAGACCGACGGTCAAAGCGAGAGGACGATCCAAACGCTTGAGGATATGCTTAGAGCATGCGTAGTTGACTTTGGAGGAAGTTGGGATACACATCTTCCATTGGTCGAGTTTTCGTACAACAACAGCTACCACACTAGCATCAAGTGTGCCCCGTTCGAGGCCTTATATGGACGCAAGTGCCGATCGCCGCTTTGTTGGCTAGAAGCCGGTGATCGACAGCTCCCAAGGATCGACATTGTTCAAGAAACCATCGACAAGATCACCACCATCAGAGAGCGACTGAAGACGTCCCGTACACGGCAGAAGAGCTACGCCGATAACCGGAGAAAGCCCCTTGAGTTCCAGGTCGGCGATCGAGTGCTTCTCAAAGTATCGCCATGGAAAGGGGCAGTTCGCTTCGGGAAACGCGGCAAGCTAAGCCCAAGGTACACCGCACCGTTTGAAGTCATCGAGCGTATTGGTCCAGTAGCTTATCGACTCCAACTCCCGCCAGTTCTCTCCAATGTTCATAACGTGTTCCATGTCTCACACTTGAAAAAGTGCCTATTCGATGAGACCATCGTCATCCCGCTCGACGAGGTCAAAATCGATAACAAGCTCAATTTCATCGAGGAACCGCTTGAAGTTGTAGACCGAGAGGTCAAGCAACTCAGACAAAGCCGTGTTCCTATTGTCAAAGTTCGTTGGAACTCCCGACGTGGTCACGAATTCACATGGGAACGTGAAGACCAGATACGTCAAAATTATCCTCACTTGTTCAAAGACACTTCTACCTGATGTGACGAGTCAAATTTCGGGACGAAATTTCTTTCAACCCGGGGATGATGTGACAACCGTCTAAATTTCAGGTGATTTCCAGTTACTTAATCAGTTCAAAACCCTAGTTCTCTTTTATCGTGTTCATATTGTTCGGGTTCGTACTTATTGTGTCTTTTATCGTCGGAACTAATGTCCGAATCAAAATATAAATCCTAACACCAAATAAACAATACAAGAACTTGACTAAGTTCATAACGGTAACTAACAAGATTCTAGTCCTTAACTAATTATAACGGAAAACTTAAAACGTCAAAAGCTGGACTTTGCAATCCAGCCGGCGGCTGAATATATCCAGCCGGCGGCTGAATATATCCAGCCGGCGGCTGAATGCCGCTGTCCAGCTGGATGATGACTCATTTTTGCATGTCTCACGATTGGGCAACGATTTTTACTTGGGATTGGACCATATTTACTGCTTGGGACAGTCCCCTAGGCCAGTAAACACCCTCCCTTTCCACTTTCTTTTTTCATTTGCAACTCATTTCAAACACAAAACACACACACACTCCTCTCAAACTCTCTCTACTTTCTTCAAGAACTTAACCACAAAAACTGAAACTAAACACCAAAATCAGTCCATAAACACCACAAAAATCATACACAAATCGTCCTAAGATCAAACGGGTAACAAGGAAAAGGTTTAAATCGGGTTTCCAAGTCGTTTTTGAAGCTAAAGCTCATCCAAACCGTCACTTTACTTTCTCCTTCGGTAAATCACTTTCTTTTTACTATTTTTATACATATCTTGGCTTGCATGTGAAATCTATAACCTGGAAATAAGTTTTTATAAACATGCAAAACGTTTTCTTGCTTAAAAACGAGTTTTTATGTTAGATCTATATATTTAACATGTAAATCTAAAAGAAAACAGTGTTTTTACTTTAAAAATACATATGTTTGAACTTATAACAGTTTGCATGTCGAATCTAACGGTTAAACAAGCTTAAAATCGAAAAATAAAGCAACTTTAAAACTTGCCGAAGCCTTTTGGCCGGCGGCTGAAGGATTTCAGCCGACGGCTAAAGGTCAGCCGGCGGCTGCTTTCCTCCAGCCGCCGCCTGAATGGTTCTGTCCGCTACTTTTGTCGTTTTAAAGGCCGTAAACTGGATTATAAGCTAAAATAGACCATCACAAAATATATACATATTAATAAGCTACTGTTTTGACTTATAAACTGTTTGAAAAGGGCTTTTGGACTTGAAACTTGTGTATTATTGATTTAAACGTTGTATTGTGCGTTTTAAAGCGGGAAAGTGTTTTGAAAATGGACATAATTTTTATAACGCGGAAGCGCTGCCCAATTTTCAACGTAAATACATCTCAAATTCAGTAACATAATAGCTTCGAGACTTATACACTTTTACTTGGAACTTTGACACTTTTTGAACATAATGGGACATATCGGACTATAAAACGTACACGAACATATAAACCTTATAAAAATTTCCGTAATAAACTTTTGGGACAGAATCTAAGTATAATAAATTGAGACTTAAAAATGTTAAATTGGAACTTAACATAACTCAAATTATACTAATATAACTTATACAACATTCCGGTGTTCTAGGTCGTGTGTGATTCCCGACGCGTTCCGCCTCTCTTTGTGCTAGTTCATATCTCTTACCTTCGCAAACCGTGAGTTACAACCCCACTTTGTTTTACTTTTGTACTTTTAAACATTATTTGGGGGAAACATAAGATCATGCTTTGTAACTTTTAACACTATTTGCGAACTATTAAACAATTGGAAACTTGATACTTTTGGTACTTATTGGAAACTTGTTCAAAA
The DNA here is from genome assembly GCA_910822075.1 of Senecio squalidus. Lineage (NCBI taxonomy): Eukaryota > Viridiplantae > Streptophyta > Magnoliopsida > Asterales > Asteraceae > Senecio > Senecio squalidus. The sequence continues at coordinate 35,088,205 of CAJVGC010000582.1, read as the reverse complement.
CTTTGAAACATTTTAAACTTTGGAACTGTGGAACTTGTACAAACTTGGAACTTGCAACTATTATGCGTACTTGTGTTATTGCCTTAGCGGGTTAACTAAACTAGGATACTTGTTAGCGACCAATCCTTGATGGATATATAAGCTCGTAAGAACTCAACACAACTTTTGGAACTTTGTACAATTGCCCGTTTTGGTATTGGAAACTTTATACCCTATTAGCATTAGCCGTTAGTCATATGGGTATCGATACTTAGGAGCGGTCACTCCTTACTAAGGGTTAGCGTCCCAAGTACATATTACTACCACACAGATGTTCACTCAATTAAACATTTTTGGGCTAGATCAGGACCATACAATCGGCTTAGTGTATACTTACTACTTATATTATGCCAAGTGATTGATACGAGTTACTATTTAGTTAAACACATACTACATACGCATACACTTTTAGCGCCTGGATTCCGCTACAACTTTACTTTACGAGTTTATTTAATTATTTTACTCACGTACATACAAACTTTTACTATTTACATATATGTTCAAACGTCGACTCGTTCTTTTACTTATGACGTCAAAATATGTTTTGCAACTTTCTATTTTTAGAAACTTTCTCGAACTCTAAACTGTAACTCACTCACTACTTTATGTAGTTGACACTTTATCTTATGTTTCAGGAAATTAATGTAAGTGTTCGGAATGCATGGCAAAGGAGGGTCGATATGGTTACGTGAGGCGCTTATTGGGAAAGACCTTTCATTTTGGGAAATTTTAATTGAAACTTGAACTTGTATTTTATTTTGAACTTATGAACTACCTGGTTGTTGAACTTTGAACAAATTTTATTTTTAATCGAAATGACTTGAATCGTTTATGTTTGCTTATGACCGTGTAATGATCTTCCAGCTCTCACATCCCGTGTTTCCGCTTTAGCGGGGTGTGACAGAGCTACTCAGACTCAAATCACTAAGACTAAGACTTTAATAAAAATATTTATTAATCGTGGGTTAAATCGTTGATTTTCCCAACAAGAATCAACGAACGTATCCGGATTAACCGAGAGGTTAGAGACAGGCCCACACACCAGGCACTCCGGGAGGATCTCGTGGCCTACATTTCGACACTTCCGGATAACTATCGACAACGTTAGCTTTTTTTAATTATTGTATTGTAATTTTTTTTTAATTATTGTATTGTAATTTTTTTTTTTAATTATTGTATTGTATTTTTTTTTAATTATTGTATTGTATTTTTATTTTAATAAAATTTATTATTTATTTTATTTAAATCTTTTAAGAAAAAAAAAAAAAATTAAACTCCCACAACCTGCACAACCCTCCCTATCATACCAACCCAACAATCTCACAACCCACATTCTCACTGCCACGTCATAACGTTTTTCCCCCACAATCTCCACAACCCACATTGTTGCTCATTATTACTCTAGGTGCTCTAAGTAATAATATAAATTAATATATCTTTTTATGAAAACAAACAAAATATTGTCTTCTCCACAAATTAAAACCTGCAACTCTTGCTCGAAACGAATAGTCACTCGATTCATTATGCAAAAGCAACAAAAACTATCGATTAGTAATGGAGAAACGAATAAAAAATCCGAATATGAGTAAACGAGCAGTTACGTTCGGAGATTTGAAAGAGAAAGAAATGGTCTGATCCGGTTCACCCGATTCGTCAGTTTTAAACCGATTAGAATGATCTCGAACCGACCGGATAAACGACCCGGCCTCATAAAATTTTTCGGTCGGATCCGGTTTCTAATTCCGTGATGGATATGGGATACAGTTAGTTAACTTCCCATGATTCCTCAAAAATTGATAACCATTTTGTGTGTGTGATAAAACATATCCACCACATATCCCACTATGTACATCATGTTGATTTCTCGATGACACTTCTCTACTTTTAAATTTTATTAAAACTAGAGGATTTCCCGTGCGTTGCACGGGTTCGCCAAACAATACTGATGGCGGTTAAAACGAGTATTGGTAATATAGTATAGATACAGAGGTAGTAGGTTGTGGTTACAATATAATTTTGTAGTACAAACACGAGTTAGATATCTTTGTTTCCTGATTTCAAAACCTTTGTTACGCACGTGGATATTGTTCAATCATTCAGCAGCTTGGACTTGATCTTCTGCAGTTTACATAAGGGGATATACCTGAATCAATTAATGAATCTGCAAGAATAGGACATTCTAGAAAAACAACACTTACTTGTGGGCTGCTTCTTTGAGTGCAGGATTAGGGAAATTATCTCCCGACCTAAGAACGGCATCGCTCTTCCAGCAGGTATCCCCAAATGCTGAAGCGCAGGCGGTTTGTATTATAGTAGTATAGATTTTGTCGTGCTGGTGATTTGTGTTGTTGGATATATGCAGCTGTGATGTGTTTTTTTGCATTTTGGTGATTAAACCATGATTTCAAATGTTAGGGTAACTTAAAAAGTTCAAAGATGGGATAAAAGAGTTTTAGTATTTAAGATTACCTGAATCGTGTGAAGTTCATCAGAGTTTACAACACTCAGAACACCTTTGCAACGGTAAACATCCATATCGTGTTTCTTATCCTAAAGGATCTCCTCAAGCCATATACGCACCTGCAAAATTACAAAACACCGTAAAACAAGTCTATTGGATAAAGAAAACATATTTTTACAGTAGAAGCAACATTGTGTAGCATGTTTGCAGCTATGTATAGAGGTTTAAAGAGGCAAGGGAATGGTAATCTGGAAACAGATTACAGCATTTGATTACGAAGAAACATTTTGAAACTTTTTTGTATGGGTAGCATTTCTCGTAATATTAGTAAAGCTTTGTCGATATTCTGGTCGAGTACAAACCTATAGTTTTGATAGTTTTGAATAGGCTGATCCAAACCATCTAGTTTCATAAACGGATTATAAAAAGTACAAATTTCAAAACAAAAAAATTATATTATTACAATAAGAAAAATACCAAAATCATAGTTTGGTCTCAACCGAACTTATTTAGACCCATTACTCAAACCGCCCATCTTGCCACCTCTACTACAAGTTATATCTTACTGTTCAAAATACCTTATCAAGATCAACTTTAAGTAAATCAGATATACACATCGTCCTCACACCGCTATCATGAAGATCTTTAGTAGTTAACGACCTATTTTCTTCAAGTAACCGTTCTAAGTGAGCAGCATGCTGAAATGCAGAAGAAGTTTACATAAAAAAAACTCAAACATCAAATTGATATATATATATCATAAAGTGGAAAAATATAGGAATGAGAAGGAACGAAGAATCACTAACCGATGCATCATATGCTTTGCAGTCTAATACTATGGATATATCTACTTGACACCTCAAAGTTTGAAGGATATTAGCAAGTGAATTAATGCTATGTATCTCCTTCTTGAGTTCCTTTAGATCATTTGGGGAGACCAGATCAATCTTATTCAGAATTACAACATCCTACAAGAAACAATATAAGCCAATGAGCGGTCAAAGTTATTATGTTCATATTTGATAGCATGTTGATACCCGTTAAGTAGTAGTCGTTACAAAGGATGTAATAGTATAGTTACAGAAGCTGTTACTTGCTATTACAAAAGTACGGTTTATGAAACCCGTTAGGAGTATCTGCATCTAGTTTTGTTATTTGTTATTACAAAAGTACGATTTATTTAATTTTAGTAAATCGAGAAAGGGATACATTTTATTAAAACTATGTTGCTGGTCATAATTTGAAATTTTAATGAAATGGATGGAAAGTAAATTTGCAATGAAACACAATTGTAGGTCAAGAAAGAACAATATAGTTTACAGTATACGCATAGCTTAAGAATATCAAAAGCATGAAATTTTTGTACCTTGTGGAAGTTAAAGACCAAATCCAGTTCGCAAACGTTACTAAAGAAGTGATCAAGTATTTCAACAAATAAGTGGATGCCTTCCAAATAACCTACCTCATTATCAGTTATATCAACACAAAGTGAGAAAAACAGTCCAGCATATCGCCTGTAAATAACTTTGTGTGTACGGAACTGCAAGAAGAGAAACACAATGTACGGATAAAAAACTATCAAGCTACACTGCGACAGAAATCTCTAAAGCAAGAAGTTTGATACTTAATGCACTCCTAGCAAAACTCACGTAGAAAGTCAACCTAAGTCAAATACCTTATTCCTACCTCACGTTCAACATAATTAATTTGATACTTAATATTTTGATATGTTTATAAGGATCTTTAATATTAGGCGACGTGAGTCTTTATCTAAGTACACCCGCTGTTACAATTACTTTAGAAAACTAAATGGCATCTTAGCAAATGCGGGATTTAAATATGACGCCTCTGTAGCTATTGTTTGTTTGTGAATCTTATCACCAACAAACACCATATAAGAATTCCATAAAGTTATGCTATGCGGGATTTAAATATGACACCTCTCGTTTCGATAACGTCTAATAAAACCACTTCTATACCAGTGAAATTACACTACTATAACAGCCTTAACGACTTTATTAAGTTTCAGCAAGTTCGAACACAAATCAATAACGACCTTAACGACTTTATATACAAGAAATACATACAAAAATTATAGTTCGAATACGACCTGTTATCGATCACATTTGGAATCAAATAAGAAGGGGTGATTATGATGAATTACCTCAACAAAATTAGTGAATTTAGATCTCTGTTTACAACCAATTGATGAACCTAAAAGAAAAAGTCAAAAATAGGGCTAAAACGTTGACCAAAACCAGAATCAAAATCTTGAAAATGTGAGTAAAAATTACCTGGTACACAACTTTGTGTTTTTCAGATTCTTCGAGAGGAATGTAATATCTACAGTTTTCTTATTCTGTAGCGAATACCACAGAAAATAAAAACCTAAAATATAATAAACGATCCTGAACAAAGCTCTTCACAATCATTTTCATACAACGTAACTGCAAAAAAGGAAACAACCAAACGAAGTAAACAAACACATCCAAAACATGCAAAAAGAAAACAATGACGGAAAACAGGTAGAAACAGCCTAACGACAGTAGCAAACACAGCCAGTCGAAAGTGACCCGAAATGAATTTTTTTTTAGGTACAACCTCCTAAACTGCTTTACTCAAAGATTTAGCCTACTATTTTGAGAACAATTATCTTTAATCATATTCAATACATTAATTTATAAAATTAAAAGCACGGACAAAATATATAACTCTGAGTCAAAAGCACCACTTACAGCGAACGCTATTTGTAAGAAGGCTTCAGGAAATATGGACGAATGTTAATGGTTTTTGAGCTTAAAAACGAAGATTTTTGGTATCTAAAACCTGCTCATAAATAAATTTCAAACATACAAAGTCATACAATTAAACATGCACTGAAAAAAAAAATTACAAACGCTTACAGTAATAATGGAGTCAAGTTTGACCGATGCTTCCAACTGATCATCCAACTAAAGAACCTCAACCCAAAATCAAAAAATTAACCAAATAATATGATCCAAGTTGATATTTAATTAACATAAACCCTAAAAAATTCAAATAAAAAGAAACTGAATTTAACCTGGTAGAGAATAACCCTAATTTACTTATCATTTCCTCGCAGTGTAATTATGATTCACATTCCTTTCTCAACGTTTCCTACATATAACAAATCATAATCGATTAATATACACACATATATATATATATACATATATGTATATATATATATATATATATATATATATATATATATATATATATATATATATATATATATATATATATATATATATATATATATATATATATATACCTTGTCGACGGCGGAATCGGAAGCGAGAAGGTGAATCTTGCGACCCTGGTCGAAGAGAGTTGGCAGAGACATGGCTTCCATTTTCAGTGAACCCATCGTCGCCGGTCAGAGATATACGATTACGATTGATTTTTGTTGATATATACAAAAATGTTGTGGAGCAGATATTAGATTGGGTTGAAATCGTAGCTGCTCTTCATGGTTTGAAGAAAGAAAGCTTATACACGTGTAATACACGTGTAAGGGAGAAAGAAAGACGCCAACGTCAGACAGACACCAAACAACCCAAATAGAAGCCCAATATCGACCTCAAAGATAAGCCCAAACAGATTAAAAAATATTTTCGGGCACACTTAGCAATGACAAAACAGAAATTAATTTAGTTAGTAATGTCCAAATATATCATTGATTAAAAGAGTCTCATGTTTTTGTTATCAATATTTTTAAGGTGTTGATGAGGTATCAATATTTAAAAGTGTCGATGAGTATTGGCATATATGATCATTGCCCCTACCTAATTGGAATGTCGATTATCATATATGAGCTAAATAAATTAAGAAATATGGGCTTCCATCACTAATTAATGAATTACCAAATGTGATGTCTGTTAACGATGACATAATATTACTAGGATCTATGTTTTGAATTATTAATTTTTTTAACACTAAATGAAACAATTGTTTGAGTGAATTTAGGTCTAGTGTTTATGTTTATGATGTTTAATTTAGAAATTTACTCGAGTATTAAATATGTAATCCAAATAAAAAAAAAAGTAAAATAAATTATACCAGTGTCATTATCTTTCTTACTAAAACATTTGACATTTAGTCCACATTAAAATTGATCATATGTTTTTTAATTTCATTCAAAGCTAACGTTTATTTCCTAACTTTTTATTTTTCCAGGCTCCAACCACCTAAATGTTCTAGTAAGCTGGACTTGTATACAGTTTTGTAATCTCCTTAAATACACATCTATTGAAAGTCATACATACAAGTTCCATTACATTCATAGATACTAATCATACCCCTTCTTTAATATGTGATATATGTTGTCTTTTAATTCAATTTCCTTATACTTTCGAAGTCTGCCAGTTGTGTTTCTTTTAAAATTTTGTTAATTATTGTGCTAAGTTTTGGTAGTGTATGTTGGTTACTAATCTGGCGTCAAAAGTTTATGTTGTCGTACGTACTGTATCAAAAGTCGAGCTACTTCTAGTGCCTAAACAACCTATATTCGTGTGTGTCACCCTTTAATAAAGACAACCTTTCGAGACTTGAGCTTGCACAAGAAAAGCAACACCAAAATCATTATTCTGCCCTAGACGGGGCGGGTCTCGATGGAGAAAACAACCAAATCTTGGGTTCTCAAGTTCTCATTGGACACTCAGGGTGGTGGTTTTTGGCAGAGTTATGCACGTGATGATACTCCTTTTTACTGCCCAAGGAACCTCACAAACATACACCACACTCACCACTTCACTTCTCTCACTCTCTCATTTGAAAACACACACAAACACCTACACTCTCATTTCTCTCTCAATCTTTCACCAACACACCACCTGTGATGACCCGTCATTTTTAGGTACTTTTGTTACCGTATTATTTTACTTTTATTCGCAAATTGTTTTGACCCTTGTATTTCGCTTTATATTTACTCACGATTTATTGTTATGAGTCGGGTTTTATGTGTTTTATTGATTCGTCCCTTGAGACGTAAGCTTTATATCTACCTAAGTGCCGAATAGTTAGTATTCTCGTGATATTAAGTTAGGGTGTTTACCAAAATCTTCGGTTAATGTATTCTTTATCTTCGAGATAATGTGCTATTACTCTTGTTTATACTTATACCGTAAACGTGCGTGTCTCGGAATCGAAATCGGAAATGGAATCATTAAATGAATCCTAATACCAAGAAAACATATAATGAACTTGCCTAAGTTCATTGCAAAAAAAAAAACGTGAACTCTAAACAACGCAAATGCATAACGATAACGCAAATTTAAAACAAATTTTAGCTGGATCAGCAATTCAGCCGACGACTGAGTTCCAGACGGCAGCTGAAGAATTTCAGCCGGCGGCTGAAAAGTCAGATTTAGCTACCAACTTTGTTCCACTAACTTGTTGAGTCACCAAAAAACGTGTTAAAAAGCTAACACATGTCCCAACAGCTGTCTTAAGGCTAGCAAGACTTGGATCGAGTCACCATAAGCTCATGCAAAACACCCCCTAACTCATTTACAGCATCACACACTCAAAACACACACATACACCCAAAAATAATATACACTTTGGGAATTTTAAGAAAGAAAAAGGTATAGCTAGAAGATTTGAGTTATTTTGGGGTTAATAATCAAAGATCAAACAAGTTACAAGCTTCAATTGTTGTAAGTTTTACGAGAATTTTGTTAACATCTTTCTTCATTATAACTGATGAATCATGATTTCTAAACTAGCATATTGATTTTATATGTTGAAAAAAAAATGAGAATATTTATAAATAAATTTCATAATTATCACTTGCATGTCGAACCCATCATCTAAATACAAATTTTACCAAGTTTTAATAAGTAAAAATACAAGTTTTGTTTTTATAAGTTTATACATATTGTAACAAAGATCTTTACACACATTGCCATTAAGCTAACAAATTACCATGTTGGTGATAAATTGTCACTTAATGTTGTGAATTGAGCGGGAAAGTGTTGTGAAATTTGGATATAAATTTTATAGCGCGGAAGCGCTGCCCAAATTTAGTTAAGACATATATTTAACACCGTCTCCTTAATCCGTCGTTTGACTCAAATCGACAATCGTTGGAATACTTTATTTTAAAATTTAAAACATAACTTTACCCTAGAAGGCTAAACCGGACTAGACTTACATAGATACTTAGACTATGTTATTTATTGTTTTAGGGCACTTAGGCTATGGAGTTTTAGCTCCGTGATTGTGTACCCGATATGTTGCTGAGCTTTCATTGTGAGTTATTCGTAGCCCTTGTCTTTACTATTTTTGGGCTGAAAAGCGTATTTCAAATTGTCTGCATGTATGCGAGACATTACTGATTATCTTGTTTACCTAGTGGATTAAGTCTGCCTTAGATTAGGTATCATTAGGCCCCCCTTATACACTCGTTAAGCTTTGTTCCCGCGGTTTTCATATATATATATATATATATATATATATATATATATATATATATATATATATATATATATATATATATATATATATATATATATATATATATATATATATAGATATAAATGGGTTTGACCAAACCCTCATTGCTCGATAGGATGTCCCTTTGCGTGGATGTTATGGCCGATTTGATTATATGTTGCCTTTGGTTTGACACGCCTTAGGATAGGGGTTATTGTGTGGTCAGGTTCGGTGTATGACTAGTCTAGGCATTGTACCTCTCACTAGTGTTGTATTATTTGAAATTGACCATGGTTATTACATCTTTTCGTTGGCTCAAATTTTACTTAAAATTGCGAATAATTCACCAACATGTGTTGATGTCGTTTTTAACGCTTTTCGGGAGTTTGAGGATGTTCATGATCATGCCATGCTTACTTTGGATCATTTATTTTGTGTTTATTGGGAATTCATTTGTTTTCGATGTAATTTCTTTATGATCCGATTTATGACATTTGATATGTATTTGCACTTGGCGTTTTATCGCTTTTGACTCTGTAATATATTTTGTAAACCTTTGGCATGATTAATTTTATTCCGACGTTTTGTTTATTGGTCGTAATGTTGTAATACTTGACTCTTGATATCGTTAACTGGAACACCTCGTGTTTCCGCTTAAAGCGGGGTGTGACACCACCATTTCCATTGTTTTCCCAAGCCAAAACATCAAGAACTTCATCAATAATCACCCCATCCATCCATCATAGTTTTACAATCCCATCATCTCCGTCACCTTTGGTAGCCGAAATCCTCACCAATCTTATCATCAACAGCTCCAAGTGCACATCTCTACATGTAATATTAACCATTATACTCTATTTATCATGATTCTTGGTTTTGCATGTTGGTTTTCCATCCAAAAATCAAGATCCAAGAATTTCACACCTAAAAACGGGTTTAGGAGCGAACCCGAGCGGGTTCTGGTCAGATAGTGACTTTTGTCACAGCTTTGTCCTTTTTTCTTGTTCATCAAACTTAAATCTCACAAATTTTCTTGTTGCCTGTTCAATACAGTGAGTTGAACACCTTGGAATCATCATCTTGCCATCCCGAGTGCTTGTTCATTTGAAGAATCATTGGTAAAACCTCTCGAAAAATCTCTAATCTTCGTGATCTATCCATGCAAGTAACTTTCCGTCATGAATATGAGGTGTTGTACACATTTCAGTGACTTGAGCTCGCTTGATTGGGATCATTCTTGCACAAAAAGGTAATATTCGTCCCTCTCTGTTGAACCCATTCGGGCTTGGTTCCTATGTAAAAGGGACCGGGAGGGTCATTTGACCCAGGCAGGTTCCTTTGTAAAATTTCCATTTTCTTCATTTTTTCATTTCATTCGTACTTGTACCGACTCTTGACGCTTGAATATTGTTTTTCCTAGGGTATTTCAGTAGATCAATTCGCTGTGATTTTTCATCACCTTTACGTCTCCTCTTTTTCGTTAAGGTATAAACTCAATGATCATTCTCGTTATTATAGTCGTTGTTGTGAACAGTTGTGTCCAAACGAAAGTACCAAACCCCCGATACTTTGACAAACTGAAATTGTGTGATTTATAAACTAAAAATACGCGTAGGTAGTATTCTAGGTTGATATTGGTTATATTCTTAGTATTATAACCATTAAAAACCATTCCATATAATTGTGCACAATTTGGTTAAGGGCGGTACTTTGCGTTTGGACATGCTTTTGTTTAGGACACCATTTTCGGACATCATCACTGACCCTAGTATCAGTTGATTTTGTTAGGGGATCGCTCGTGCTAGGCCAAGTGCTCCGTTTTATACCCCCGCTTAGACGATCTTGTAAATGTGAGTTACTAAACCTCCTCTCTTTTATGTTTTTGAATGTATTTTGGGGTGGAAAGCATGAACCAAACCTTTTATCACGTCATATGCGTAATTGACATCTTTATTAAACCTTTTCGAGATTGTATGCGTAACATCTATGTCATAGTGGTTGACATCTTTTTATCAAAACTTGGTAGTTATATAGGCCTCTCATATGTGCCCTATATCAAAACAGTGCCCGTTATTCACACTTTTAACTTTTGCTAAAGTCGTGACTTATATGAATAGCACTATTTAGGAAATGACTGTTCCTCAACTTTAGCGGGAACTAGGGTGCATATATTTACTTGTAGCTCCCCGTAGACAGTGCGGGAAAAGGGGCCTCACAGTCTGTTAAATTGGTTTATTTGTGATGGCATGTACCTATATTTTACCAAGGGTTTTCTAGTTACCATCATAATAAAATCAATGTCAATTATTACGCTATCTTATTTATGAATAAAAAATTGTACTGGTCTTTACAATTTGTCATTATTTTTCATAGTGTTGAAAATCCGGAATCTTGTCCTAAATACCTTACTTGTAACTCATTTTCTACTTTTGTAGTTGACATTTTTTATGCTTTTCAGGAAACGATATCTAAGGGTACATCATGCATACGTTTTTTCCGGGTCGATCAAGTCAGATCTAGAGAATCGGGAACATCACCCACCTTTGGGCATTTATTTAAAATATTAAACCGTGGTTATAATTTTGTAACAATGATGTAAACCATATTTTCCATTTTTTATTAAAATGTTTGTATTTATCTATGTATTGTGTTATGATATCGTGCTCTTCATATCCTGTGTTTTCGCTTTAGCGGGGTGTGACAGACATGGAATCAGAGCCAAGGTTATAGTGAATACCGGTTTTCAAAAATCAAAACAAAACCCAAACTATAACCAAACCTTTTCGAAAATCATTTCATAGGACTCGAACACTAGTTAATTAATACTATAATTGCATTTTTTTTAATTTAAATTAGGCCTAATTTGATCAACTATGCATAATTTGGAATAAATCATGCAAGAGTCGAACGTAATTATTTTTTTTAAATGTTTTAGTCAAACGGCCCCTGATTCTCGAACGACTGACCCAAACATGTATCTTGTACTTACATATTATTTCATCGTATTTACTCGACTCTTACTCGTGCAGTTACGTCATGTCTGGACTATCCCGCTCACGATCGACTTTCTATGCCGCCGTTTCGGACGACGTCGAGCCTAAGCAAGATCCGAGGACAACTCGATGCTAGTGGCCAGCAGACACGGGACATCCAGTCTGAGGACCGTGCTGCTGGCAGCTGCATCTACACCTGCTCCTCCTCAGAAGGGAGTACATCTACGTCACCTGGTGCAGAGCCTAGCATGTCGAGGCCTAAGGGGACTCCTACCCTTAACGGGGGATCCCGTCCCTTCGCTCTGCACCCGGAAGACTCGTATGCGCCTCCGCCTACCTGTATCACAGACCGATATGCCTGGGAGCGACTCCATGGGCACTCAGTCCAGCCTATAGACGGTGTCGTACCTTCTCGTCCACCGATGGAGGTACCGTCGGGGGGTGGATTGACCCCAATCCAGGTCCAATATCTTCGGAATATGGTGATTGACCTTAGGGGACTCACTAAGGAGACCGAGCATCAGGTGTTCCTCTTGTTCCAGGTGTCGAACGCGGCTCATCGCTTATCTGAGCACGCGATCCGTGGAGCACGACCGTTCAGACCATTTCCAGGGTGCAGTTTTCACACCCCGCTAAAGCGGAAACACGAGATGTGAAGAGCGAAGATATCATTACACGAGATATAATAAATACAAACGGTTTGAAGTCATTAAAATCATAAAGTGTTTACAAGTTCAAAGATAACCAAGTATTTTATCATTTCATTACAACCAAAATACATATATAAAGACTTCATTAAAAATCCCGAAGTAACAAATATGGTCTTCTCCATTCTTGATTACGTTACTTTCCTGACCCGAGACCAAAAAGATGCACTTCAAGCCCTTACATTGCGTTTCCTGAAACATGAGAAAATGTATCAACTACAAAAGTAGTGAGTGAGTTACAGTTTTCTAGTCCTCGACTAAAAATGGTTTTCGACTAAGTATAAAATCTGGCGTATTTCTAAACGGAAATAACGATATAAACTTGTTTAGATATTTGTATAAGGAAATATTGATTGTAAAACGAACATCGGCCTCTTGATATAATATAACGGGAAGTGTTCACACTAAACCGATTATCCGACCGCAAGCGGCCCCTTTCCCGCACTATCTACGAGAAGATGAATGTTTTGACCGTGAGACCCTTTCCCTCATCGTCTACGAGAAGATGAATGGTTTGACCGTGAAGTCCTTTTCCCGCATCGTCATACGAGAAGATGAATGGTTTGACCATAAGGCCCTTTCCCTGCACCGTCTACGAGAAGTTGAGTGATTTGGCCAGGAGGCCCTTTTCCCGCACCCTCTACGAGAAGTTGAGTGATTTGGCCAGGAGACCCTTTCCCCGCACCGTCTACGAGAAGTTGAATGATCCGATAATATGTACTTAGACTAACACCGAAGGACACTCAAGTAATACGTACTTAGGATAACATCCAAAGAAGGAACAGTCATTTCCTAAGTATTGATATCCATATACTAAGCGGCTTAAACAAGTTAATAGTATGTAAAGAGACCGGACACAGTTTTGATAGTAGGCACTTAAGTCTGGCTATATTCCTATCAAGAGTCAATCGAGATGCCAATACCATGGCGTTTAAAAGACATACAAGTAATCATTTAGTTCAAAAATGTATCAAGTAAAAGACATACGTATATAAGTTCATAAAACGGTTGTTTCTCATGTTTCCTCCAAAAAGTTGTATAAAAGAGTAAAAGACTGGGGATGTAACTCACGGTTTGCGAAGATAGGACGTGTATGGAAATGCGCTCGAAAGGTGCCGGAATCAACGAAGTCCAAGAATATACCAATTTTTCGGGTAAGTATTATAATTACTTTACGTTAAAAGTCTCTTTTAACATTTTAAAAGTTTATACCATTTTGCTTAACTTTGTTCCCACAATTTTTAGTACCAAAACTTAATATGTCTGAAATATTGTTTATATCGTTATAATTAACTTTTAGTCCAAATAATGTCCAATATACTCGATGTCCGAGGTTAATAATAGTGCGTTATATTATTATCTCGTTTTAGAAGTTTTATAATCTGGTCTAAAGAAATTTGGGCATCGATTCCGCGCCATAAAATTTATGTCCGAAATTACAACACTTTCCCGCTCAATTCAAAACATTAAGTGAAAATATATTAACGACATGGTAATTTATTTATCTTATCTCAACAACTTAACATTCATGTTCCAACCTTATATTGTTTTACTAACATTCTGTTAAAACGTATCATTAACTATAAAAATATTACACGTTCGTTGATCTTTACCGTTAGTACGTTAATATACAAATTTTGTGTTGACAACGAGATTTAGCTAGCGGCTGAAATCATTCAGCCGTCGGCTGAAATCATTCAGCCGTCAGCTGGACCTCATCCGCCGGCTGGAAGGCCGTTACCAGGTTAGTTGTTTTGTGAATTTAGCGATATTTTGGTATTTTTATGTTGTAAAACTTTCATTTTAAGGTGGAATTAAACATGCAACTAGTAAATCATGAAAAGTGTTTATAAATGTTCCCAAATAACAACTTTGTGTATAAAAAATTATGTATAAGTTTATAAATCTTTTGTTTTTATGTTAATGACAATAAAAACTTAGTAAAACTCATATTTAGATAATAGATCCAACATGCAATTAGAAGTTTGTTTATGAAAAGTAAAGATGATGATTTTTACCCCTAAGAAAAGTGGATGGATGATGATATTGAGTTACTTGGTGGTGATTCCAGCTTAAAAAATGGTGGAGATGATGTATGTAACTAAAGTTGATTAAAGCTCCTTGATATTCTTTATGAAGACGGCGATTTATGAGGATGATTTTGGTGAATTTTCTCTGTAATGTGGCTGGAAATGAAAGGGAGTTTGAGAGAGAATGGTGTATGTGTGTGTGTTTTACAAATGGGAGTGGAGAGAGTGAATATGTGTGTGTGATGTTGTAAGGAAGAGAGATGGGAATGCATGGCTTCTTAGAGGGCCAAAGTCTGGAAATAAAGGGGGTCTAATCTTCTTTGGACAGGTATAAACCTTGGAAATACGTTTTCGGTGACTCACAAGTTAGTGAAAAAAGTTGGTGGCTGGATCTGGTCCTTTTAGCCGCCGGCTAGATTATTCAGCTGCCGACTGGATTGCTGATCCAACTAAACTTCGTTTTAAATTTGTGTTCGTTTAAAGTTTACGATTGTTTTGCAATGAACTTAGGCATGTTCATTATATGTTTTATTTGTATCAGGATTCAATTATCGATTTCGATTTCAATTCCGAGACACACACGTTTACGGTATAAGTATAAATAGAAACAGTAATAGATTATTTTAAGGCTAAAAATAATGGGATTAGCATGAAATTTTTACGGTTGTCACAGCAGTGTCTTGTGAGCATCTGCTTGGTCATGGAGACCCTACTTGCCATTGGTCTCGTTAGGATGCTCCTAGATTTCATCCGTTGATTTCATTTTATGTATTGTGCTTTTATTTAAGTTGTAATTTTCCGTATTATGTAACAACTTAATCGTACTATATAGTTCATGTTGCAAATTTTCCATTCTTGTATGCAAACATGTATTCGACTATTATATTATCAAAAGAAATCCGAATTATTATCCTTATCTTGCTATCTTTGCGTTCTTTACTTCGTTATCATTCTTATCCTGTTGTAGTTGTGTTCTTACGTATTATCGCTTACCTTCTTATCATTTGTCTTATTCGTGCGTAATCTAAACCAACTCTCTTTTCCTTGTTTGTAGAATCGTGCCTCCCAAAGGGAATGCGGATTCCATTGGCAAGCAAGTGGCCGCACAACTGAATGCCTCCATCCCTGACATGATCGCTCAGATCACCCCAGACTTGAACGTTGCGAACAGGGAAACGCAGGTAACAACAACAACGATAACAACCAGAACCCAAATCCGAACCTCAACCAAAACGACAATAATAAGAATTCTAACCGCTAGGGCTGTAGCTACAAGAGCTTCATGTCCTGCCGACCCAAGGAGTTCCATGACACATCTAGTGCTGTCGGGCTAATCTTCTGGATCGAAAGCATGGAATCTGTCCTCCATATCAGCAAGTGTGCTGAGGGGCATAAAGTTGAGTTCGCAGGTTTTAAGCTGCATGGTAGAGCTCTGACTTGGTGGATCAATCAAGTTCAAACCAGGGGTCGAGAGGCATATTACCGCCTTATCTAGGATGAACTAAAGAAGCTCCCGTTGGAGGAGTGTTGTCCAAAGGACGTCATGCAGAAGTTAGAGACAAAGTTCTAGAACCACTCAATGGTCGGTACTGACATCGACACCTACACCGCCAGGTTTCATGAACTGGCAAGGTTGGTACCACACATAGTCACAGTTGAAGGAAAGAAAGTTGACCGCTATATCTATGGTCTAGCTTCCAAAATCAGAGGAATGGTTACCTCGGAAATCCCACTGACTATCAAGAGCGCGAGAGTCTTGGCCAACCGCCTAACCAACGATCTCATTCAAGCAGGTGGTGTGTTCAAGAAGGAAGATAGTGGGAAAAAAAAGTCGAAAGCATCAGACAGGAGCGGTAACAACTCGGGTAAGGAACGCAAGACGACCAAGAACTTTGCAGTGTCGGCCCAAGGACCCAAAGCTTACACCGGCCCACGCCCAAAGTGAGGCAAGTGCGGCTTTCACCACATCGGTAACTGCTCGGTGTGTGACAATTTCAACAAGGTGGTTCACTTCACCATATACTTTAAGGAGTGTACCGTGGCTAAACCACATAAGCCATCATGTTTTGAATGCGGGATTTTGGACCACTTCCACAAAGCATGTCCTAAGAAAAAGAACGCCACGAACAACAAACAGCGGTAATAAGAAAGGGGTCGAGCGTTTGTGATTGGTGCTAAAGAGGCCAGACAAGAGCCGAATGTTGTGATAGGTACCTTCCTCTTAGACAACAATTACACTTCAATATTATTTGACTCCCGGGCGGAAAAGAGCTTTGTATCCTTAGAGTTTAAACCCATAATCGACTTAGAGTCTAAAATCCTTAAGGAAAGCTATACCATTGAGTACGTTAACGGTTAAGAATTTGAGGCTTGAGACGTAATTGTAGGTTGTTCCTTGCATTTAGCTGATAAGTCGTTCACCATAGATCTCATTCCTATAGAGCCAAAAAGTTTCGATGTCATAGTAGGAATGGACTGGTTAGCCAAAGTCCGAGCTGAGCTTGTTTTCTTCCACAAAATAGTTCGGATTCCCCTTGAAAACGGAGAAACCCTTATCTTTCAGGGCAACAAGCTAGGTAGGAAACTACGAATCGTTTCGACCATGAAAATGCGCCGATATCTAGAGAAAGAGTGTGACGCCTTCTTAGCGCATATCGTGGAACGAAAAATGTAGGAGAAACGCATCAAGGATATTCTGGTAGTGAAATATCATCCCGAAGTCTTTCTAGAGGATTTACCAATACTTCCCCCACCACGACAAGTCGAATTACGAATTGATCTAATTCCTGGAGTAGCACCCGTGGCTAAGACGCCTTATCGTATAGCTTCATCGGAAATGCAAGAGCTATCCGAACAGATACAAGAACTCCCGGATCACGGTATGATTCGACATAGTTTGTCACCCTGGGGAGCTCCAATCCTTTTCGTGAAGAAGAAAGACGGATCTTTTCGCATGTGTATTGACTACTGTGAACTCAACAAGCTAACAGTCAAGAACCGATACCCCCTCCCCCGAATCGAAGATCTATTCAATCAGTTGCAGGGTGCAACTTACTTCTCAAAAATTGATCTTCGATCGGGGTATCATCAAGTGAGATTCAGCGAAGAGGATATTCCTAAGACTATATTCCGGATGCGTTATAGGCATCAAGAATTTCTAGTTATGCCATTTGGGCTAACTAACGCACCGACAGTGGACATGGACTTGATGAACCGGGTGTGAAGGCCGTATCTGGACAAATTCGTAATAGTGTTCACAGATAACATTCTGATTTACTCACGGAGTAAAGAAGATCATGAGAAGCACCTGAAGTTAATCTTGGAACTTCTCAAGGATCAGAAATTGTACGCGAAGTTCTCGAAGTGCGAGTTTTGGCTTCGAGAAGTACACTTCCTCGGCCAAGTGATTAACGAGAATGGAATTCACATAGATTCTGCTAAGATCGAGGCCATCAAGAAGTGGGAAGCTCCGAGAACCCGCACAAAAATCCGACAATTTATAGGATTGGCCGAATATTAATTAAGGTTTATCGAGAACTTTTCCAAAATCGCTACGTCTTTGACGGAACTCACCCAGAAGAACAAGGATTTTACTTGGGGAGATGAACAAGAGCAATCCTTCCAGACACTGAAACACAAGTTGTGTAACGCACCTATCCTAACCGTACCCGAGGGAACGAAGAGCTTTTTCGTATATTGAGATGCATCACACCAAGGACTCGGTTGTGTCATTTTACAGAAGGACAAGGTCATTGCATATGCATCAAGATAGCTTAAGGTGATGAGCAGAATGACACAACAGACGATTTAGAGCTGGGAGCAGTTTCTTTGAACTCAAAATTTGGAGACATTATCTGTACGACACAAAGTGCACGGTTTTAACCTACCACAAAAGTCTCCATAACATTCTTGATCAGAAAATGCTCAACATGAGGCACCGAAGATGGATCTAATTGCTTAGCGACTACGATTGCGAGATAAAGTACCACCCAGGGAAAGCAAACGTAGTAGCTGACGCCTTGAGCAAGAAGGAAAGAATCAGACCCTCGCGTGTACGGGAATTGGGAATACAAGCTCAGACGAGCTTGAGGACTCAGATCGCTAAAATAAAGAATCTCAAGGTGAAACACTGCATAACCAACAGAAAGTTGAGGTCAAGCCCGACGGAATCCACTATTTCAAGAATCGAGTGTGGATTCTGAAATCAGAAGAATTAAGGAAGGTCATCATGGATGAGGCTCATCGATATCGGTACTCTATTCATCTGGGGACCGATAAGATGTACAAAGACATTAGGGAGTACTACTGATGGCCGGGAATGAAGAAGGAGATCGCCTTGTACATTGCGAAATGTGTGACTTTCTCCAAAGTCAGGGCAGAGTACCAGAAACCATCAAGATTACTCCAACAGCCTAAAATTCCCCTATGGAAGTGGGAATAGATCTCGATTGATTTTATAACCAAATTGTCTCACACGGCAAAGGGACATGACTCAGTCTGGGTTATTGTCGGTCGATTAATGAAATCTGCTCATTTTCTTCCTATTCGAGAGAGGTATAAGATGGAAAAGCTCGCTCAAATCTACATCAGTGAAACCATCTCTCGTCACAAAACTCCTCGCTCCATCATCTCCGATAGGGATAGTCGATTCATGTCCCGTTTTTGGAAAGCTTTCTAAGAAGCTCTGGGCACTCGGCTAGACCTCATTACCGCTTACCATCCTCAGATCGATGGTCAAAGCGAGGGAACCATCCAAACCTTAGAGGATATGCTAAGAGTCTACGTAGTTGACTTTAGAGGAAGTTGGGATGCTCACCTACCCTTGATTGAGTTTTCAGACAATAACAGCTATCAAGTTAGCATCAAGTACGCACCGTTCGAGGCCTTATCTGGACGTAAATGTTGATCACCTCTCTGTTGGCTAGAGGACGGTGACAGACATTTGACGAGGCTCGATGTTATTCAAGACACCACCGATAAAATCACAACCATCCGGGAGAGGTTGAAGACGTCGAGGACCCGACAAAAGACCTACGCGGATAACCGAAGGAAACCCCTAGAATTCCAAGTCGGTGACAAGGTACTCGTCAAGGTATCACCGTGGAAGCGCGCGATTGGCTTCGGGAAGTGAAGTTAACTGAGCCCGAGGTACATCGGACCGTTCGAGAGTTTGAAAAAAATCGACCCGGTAGCGTATCGGCTCAAACTACCTCAAGAGCTTAGTGGAATTCACGGCGTGTTTCATGTCTCGAACTAGAAGAAGTGCTTATCCGATAAAAAGTTCGTGATTCCGCTCGATGAAGTTCAATTCGAAACCAAAGTTGACTTCATCGAAGAACCACTCGAGATCATGGATCGAGAAGTTAACAAATTGAAGCAAAGTCGGATATCCATATTTAAGGTTCGATGGAACTCGCGTCGAGGTCATGAGTTCACGTGGGAACGCGAGGACCAAATTAGACAAAAGTATCCGCATCTATTTGAGAATTCTCCCACTCCCGATGTGACGGATTAATTCTGGGACAAAATTCTTTCAACCGGGAGAGAATGTGACATTCCGTCAAAAGTCGAGCTACTTGTAGTGCCTAAACAACCTATATTCGTGTGTATTGCCCTTTAACCAAGATAACCGTTCAAGACTTGAGCTTGCACAAGAAAAACAACACCAAAAACATTACTCTGCCTTAGCCCGGGCGGGTCTCGACGGAGAAAACAACCAAATCTTGTGTTGTTAGGTTCTCATTGGACACTTGGGGTGGTGGTATTTGGCAGAGTTACTGCCCAAGGCACCTCACAAACACACACCACACTCACCTCAACCCATACACTCCCTACTTCACTCCTCTCACTCTCTCATTTGAAAACACACACAAACACCTACACTCTCATTTCTCTCTCAATATTTCACCAACACACCACCATTTCCAGTGTTTTCCCAAGCAAAAGCATCAAGAACTTCATCAATAATCACCTCATCTATCAAGAAATTCATCATAGTTTTACAATCCCATCATCTCCATCACCGTTTCAAGCCGAAATCCACACCATCTCATCATCAGGAGCTCCAAATGCACATCTCTACATGTAAGATTCACCACTATGCTCTATTTAGCATGATTCTTTGTTTGCATGTTGGTTTTACCATCCAATAATCAAGATCCAAGAATTTCACACCCCAAAACGGGTTGAGGAGCGAACCCAGGCGGGTTCTGGTCAGGTTGTGACTTTTATCACCGCTTTGTCCCGTTTACTTGTTCATCAAACTAAAATCTCACCTATTTCCTTGTTGCATGTTCAATACATTGAGCTGAATACCTTGGAATCATCATCTTGCCATCCCGAGTGCTTGTTCATTTGAAGAATCATTGGTAAACCCTCTCGAAGACTCTCTAATCTTCGTGATCTATCCATGCAAGTAACTTTCCGTTATGAATCCGAGGTGTTGTAGTTTGGTTCCATTTTAGTGACTTAAGCTCGCTTGGTTAGGATCATTCTTGCACGAAACGGTAATTTTCGTCCCTCTCTGTTGAACCCGGTCGGGCTTGGTTCCCATGCAAAAGGGATCAGGGGTCATTTGACCCGGGTGGATTTTTTTGGCAGATTGCCATTTTCTTTGTTTTCTCATTTCATTCGTACTCGTACCGACTTGTGACACTTGAATATTCTTTTGCCTAGGGTATTTCAGAAGATCAAGCCATTGTGATTTGTCATCACCTTCACAACTCCTCTTTCGGGTAAGGTATAACCTCGATGATCATTCTCGTTATCATAGTCGTTGTTGTGAACCGTTGAGTCCAAACGAAAGTACCAATCCCCCGATGCTTTGACAAACTGAAATTGTGTGATTTATAAACTGAAAATGCGGAGGTAGTATTCTAGGTTGATATTGGTTATATTTTAGTATTATAACCATTAGAAACCATCCCCTATAATTTGGCACAATTTAGTGAAAATATGGTACTTTGTGTTTGGACATGCTTTCTTTTTGAGGACCCCTTTTCCGGAAATTATCATTGACCCTAGTATCGGTTAATTTTGTTAGGCTATCGCTCGTTCTAGGCCCAGGACTTAGTTTTATACGCCCCCTTAGCCGATATTGTAAACGTGAGTTACTAAACCCCTCTCTTTTATATGCGTAATTGACATCTTTATTAAACCTTTTCGAGATTGTATGCGCAACACCTATGTCATAGTGGTTGACATCTTTTTATCAAAACTTGGTAGTTATATAGGCCTCTCGCATGTGCCCTATATCAAAACAGTGCCCGTTATTCACACTATTAAATTTTGCTAAAGTCGTGACTTATATAAATAGCTTTATTTAAGAAATGAATGTTCCTCACCTTTAGTGGCAACTAGGGTGAATATATTTACTTGGCGTTCCCCGCAGATTTTACGGGGAAAGGGGCCTCACAGTCGGTTAAGTCGGTTTAGTTGTGATCGCATGTACCTATATTTTACCAAGGGTTTTCTAGTTACCATCAGAATACAATCAATGTCAATTATTAAGCTATCTTATTTATGAGTTTGTCATTATTTTTCATAGTGTTGAATATCCGAAATCTTGTCCTAAATACTTAACTTGTAACTCACCTTTCTACTTTCGTAGTTGACAATTTTCATGCTTTTCAGGAAAAGATGTGTAAGGGTACATCATCCATACGTATTGTCGGGGTCGATCAAGTCAAATCTAGTGAAACGGGAACATCACGTACTTCTGGACATTTCTTTAAAATGTTAAAACTTGGTATAATTTTGTAACAATGATGTAAACCATATTTGATATTTTAATTAAAATGTTTGTATTTATGTATGTTATGTGTTATGATATCGTGCACTTCATATCCTGTGTTTTCGCTTTAGCGTGGTGTGACAATATGGTTGTAGATTTTTGAAAATAGTTTATGGATTAAATCAAAATGTGCATCGGCATGTTAGTAGACCTTTTTGTATCAATCCTGTAAATCCATTGGTATCTCCTACAATTTTGTCTATACGTTGTTCTGTTGACAATCCTTCAAATCGGTTACAAACAAGTAGGCAATTTTAGGTGTTATAACTAACACTTTTCAAACCCAACTACCACTTCAAACCTCTTTGCTTCGCTATCCTCTTGATATACCTTTATTTGCATCACAAACACCACAACCCCCTCGAAGGTCGGGCCGCCCAAGTTTACGCAATAGACCATTTAATATTATAGCGAATACACCACGTCGTTGGGGGCGAACTTCCACAACACAACACACTCATCCACGTGATCATTCTTTTAAAACACATATTACACCATCATATGTAGGTGTTCTACTTACGAGACTATCTCAAGTTACTGATGGAACATGTAATCCATCATTAGGTCAAATTTATTTATTCAAACTTACTTACTTTCCATATACATATTAAAAATGTGTGATTGATGTGGTTATGAATTTGTAGGTGTCATTGTAAGTACTCATATATTAAATGCATCACTTGCCCCGACCTCTACAACAATTAATATTGCTTCAATTTGTTGGTGTTAATGGAATTCTTGTGTATTATACATCAACGACCAATATCTCTTTACCAAATGCAATCAAAGATAATGATTTACATGTGTTTGACCCACCATCAAGTGTTAAAAAGTAGAAACAATACCGCCACACAACAGAATGCTCGTGTACAAGAACGGCCCACTGCTCGACCTAACTATAAGACACCATATTTCATTTTACTTCTTACTTGATTGTTTAATCATTCAAAATACTTTCCTATAACTCAATATAACATGACATGATTTTCAATTTGAAGCTAGATTTGTGGAGTATTGGGACTCTGTCGATGCAGAATTCACATACAGACATTGTGAAGCTGTTGTTTGGTAGTAAGATAGAACGATTAAAACCTGTGAACCAAGTTTAAGTTTTACGTTTTTCATTTGATGTGGTGACGGGAAAGTTCAACTTCCTTTTCTAAAACAACCTCCACAGTTGCTACAAGAGTTGATAGACTATAATGGAGGTCGACCTGCAAAACATTTTAGGAAACATATGAAACTTGTGAATGCCATGTTTGCATTTTACATCAACCGGTGGGAATGTGAACACCGATTTAAATGTGTGAAGACTGATTTAAATGTGAGAACACTGATTTAAATGACGGAAGGAGTCCATACGCAATTCCTTTAAATGGCCAAACTCATTACAATATGGGGACATTGTTTCCAACTCATGCAGATGGTACACCAAGATATTCACAACTCTATGTATATGATACAGGAAATGAGGTTTAAAATCGGTTTTATGCTTTTAATAAGAGGATGACTTCAAGCAGTGACGATACACTATTGAGTTTTTTTGGTTGAACAATTGATATCGATGTTAGATGAGCATAATGTCTTGGTTAAGGCATTCAGAATGGAAAGAGAGAGGTTCAACGAACGTTCAATGCAACTTGTTACTCTACCTTTGATAGGCACACGAAGCCGTGATGCTAGGCAATAAAACCTTATGACGCCCTCATAATTGGTTGCATTGTTACGTGGTGATGACATTCCAACTGAAAATCAAGACGTTATAGTTGAAGAACGTGGAAATAGTAATGTGAAACTTATATCTGACTTGCATCCAAGTTTTATGTCACTTCAATATCCATTGCCTTTTCCTTATGGTGAAGATAGGTACCATGTCAACATACCTTTGCATGTACATGACAAACACAAGCGCAAGTTTGTAACCTTACCAGAGTACTATTATTTTCGTTTGCACACAAGGCTTAATGGAGGCGGTGTGCTTTATAAAGGTAGAAGACTTTCTCATACTTATTTGGTCGATACTTATGCAACTGTGCTAGATAATAATATAGACTCATACAAAAGGAACAAAGATACCATACGTTCAATGGAGAGCCATTAATGGAGAGCTAGATTTTTCGATGTCATTGAACAACAAGAGTATGGAGACAAAATGAAAGAAGTATTGAACAAGGTCAAAAGAAGATATGTGTGTTATTAAAAATGAAGATGGTTCTCAACAAGAGGGTGATGTATCGAAAACATTTTCTCAAAATGAAGGATGATGAGAAATGTTATCACAAAGCTAACAAACTCGCAAAATATCATATCATAAATGCTATTCCAAATGATATATTCATGAACATTGATAGTGTCACACCCCGCTAAAGCGGAAACACATGATGTGTAGAGCGTCGATATCATAACATGAGGTATAATAAATTCAAACGGTTTCAAGTCATTAAAATAGGTAATAAAACGTTTACAAATTCAAGATAACCAAGTATTCAACATTTCATTACTATAAAACAAATTGTTTAAAGATTTCACTCAAGTTCCCAAAATAAGAAATAAAGTCTTTTCCCGATTCATGGTTGACGTGACTTTCCTGACCCGTCCAAAAGATATGCACTTCGAGTCCTTACACTTCGTTTCCTGAAAACATGAGAAAAAGTGTCAATTACAAAAAGTAGTGAGTGAGATACAATTTTCTAGTCCACGACTAAAAATGGTTTTGACAAAGTATAGCAATACTTTAAAAGATGTTCAAAGGCTCCGCATATATCTCTAAATATATATACGTGCAAGTAATAAGGCTCCGTATTTCTCTATATATACGTGCAAAAGGGCTCCTTATATCTCTATATATACGTGCAAAAATATGCTTATAAAGAAAACTATTGATTGGAATATTGTATAGAAACCTCTTGGCATAATATAACCATAAGTGTTCACACTAAACCGATTAACCAACCGTGCAGCCCCTTACCCCGCACTATCTACGAGCACTACAAGAACTATAATATGTACTTAGATTGCCATCTAAGTAAGGAACGGTTATTTCCTAAGTATCGATACCCACAACTTTAGAAGGCTTAAGAAAAGCCAATAGTGTGTTGCGAAAACTGGGCACTAATTCAATTCAAAACTGATAGTAGGAACTTACGAGCACTTATATTCTCATCAAAAGTCAATAGAGGTGCCGAGTGTGCCGATTACATGACATAAAATCAATCATAAGTTTATAAAAGTTCCGAGTGTGGAAAATAAAAAAGCATACACATATAAGTAAGTAAAAAGTTTGATTCTCAAGTTTCCCCCAAAAGAGTTGAACAAAATTAGTAATTAAAGTTGGGATGTAACTCACAGATTGCGAGGAGATAAGCTTGTGCGGAAAGAATTCGAACGCGTCGGAATCAAATAAAGCCTAGAACAGACCAAGTTTCTTGAGTAAGTATAATTGTTTATTATGTTTATAAAATATTTAGTCAACGAATATGCTTATAATTTAAGTGTTACAATAAGGTCTAACAAAAATCGGGTAGCGCTTCTGCGCTATATATTTTAAGTCCAAATTTTCCAACACTTTTCCGCTTACAATTTTATAGCAATATTCACTTATATTTACAAACACAATATGATGTATATAAATCAAATTAGTCACCCTAAAATCAAGTATTTGTACATTACAGTTTCGATTATTCAGGTTCTGATTATATAAGCTTAAGGTGACGATTTTTAACGATTTAAAACGATTTTTGGGAGGTGTCATCAGCCAGGTGCGCAACCCTGGTGAGGGAGGGCGGCACCACTATTGACATACTTTTTCAAAAATCGTTTCCGTGGTAAAAATGGTCGTTTTAATGGTAGATTTTTAACATGCAACTCGTAAAAACTTCAAAATACATCTTTATAACACTTTATGTAAGCTTTTTAACCACAAAAACGAGGATCTATGTAATAATTTAAAAAAACCCGTTTTTGTATATAAATTGTTATTAAGCTTCATAAAAACGTGTTTTTAGGTGATTGATCTAACATACAATGAGTTATATGAGTAATAACAGTAAAAGGAAGAGTTTTTACTGGAGAGAAATGGTTTGATGATGATTTGTTGGTGATTTTAGCTCCAAAATAAAGAAGAATGTTTATGCACCCAAATGAATGAACCCTTCTTGCTTTCCTTGATTATTAGGACGATTTATGAAGTGTTTTGGTGTGTGATTTTCTGTGAATGGTGGATGTAACTTGTGAGCTCTAGAGAGAAAAATGTTGTGTGTGTTTTTAGTGTGTGTTGGTCTTTGTGAGTTATGAGAGAAATAAAAGAAAAAGTGACGTAATAGAATGGCTAGATGATGTTGTTTCTCTAATCCTTGAGCCTTAGCCACGTTTTGGGCAGGTTGCATCCATAGAAAACATGCAAGTTTGAGTCATCAAAACTTAAAGAAAAAAGTTTTTGCAGGGGAGGGCGCAGCCCTAGCCTTCTAGGGATGCGCACCGTGCAGTTTTTCAGCCTTTTTCGTTTTCGTTATCGTTAAGACTTTTCGTTCGTTGAAAGTTTACGATTTTTTATCCAATGCACTTAGGCAAGTTCATTATGTGCTTTCTTGGTATTAGGATTCATTTATTGATTCCGATTTCGATTCCGACACACAAACACTTACGGTATAAGTACAGTTAAGAGAAATAACAGATATCTCGGAGATAAAGAATATGGAATTCACCTGAAATTTAGACGGATGTCACATTATCCCCCGGTTAAAAGAAATTTTGTCCCGAAATTAATTCGCCTCATCGGGAATGGAAGAGTCTTTGAATAGATGTGGATACTTCTGACGATTCTAGTCTTCACGTTCCCACGTGAATTCGTGACCTCGTCGGGAATTCCACCGAACCTTGACAATAGGAATATGACTTTGCTTGAGTTGCTTGACCTCTCGGTCCACAACCTCAAGTGGTTCTTCGATGAACTGGAGCTTATTTTCGATGTGGACCTCGTCTAGCGGAATCACAATAGTTTCATCAGATAAGCACTTTTTCAAGTTCGACACATGGAAAATGTTGTGGATGCTAGAGAGTTCTTGTGGGAGTTGGAGCCCATAGGATACCGGGCCGATTCGTTCTATAACCTCAAATGGTCTGGTGTACCTCGGGCTTAGCTTCCCTCGCTTCCCGAAACGGATTACCCCTTTCCATGGCGATATCTTGAGGAACATTATCTCGCCGACGTGGAACTCGAGGGGTTTCTTTCGGTTGTCGGTATAGCTCTTTTGCCTGCTTCGGGATATCTTCAGCCTTTCCCGAATGGTAGTGATTTTGTCAATGGTTTCCTTAATGATATCGAGCCTTGTTAGTTGTCGACCGCCGGCTTCAAGACAACAAAGTGGTGACCGACACTTGTGTCCATATAAGGCCTCGAATGGCGCGCACTTGATGCTAGCATGGTAGCTGATATTGTAGGAGAACTCGACCAAAGGTAGGTGAGCATCCCAATTTCCTCCGAAGTTAACTACACACGCTCTTAGCATATCTTAAAGCGTTTGAATCGTCCTTTCACTATGACCTTCGGTCTGGGGGTAATAAGCTGTGCTAAGGTCTAGTCGCGTCCCGAGGGATTTATGAAGTGCATTCCAAAATCGGGACGTGAATTGACTATCCCTGTCTGATATGATGGAGAGAGGCCTTCCATGACGAGAGACGATCTCGTTGATGTAGACTTGAGAGAACTTTTCCATCGTGTCATTCCCCCTTGCCGTACGGGGCAATTTGGTTATGAAATCCATCGAGATCTGTTCCCACTTCCATAAGGACATCTCCGGCTGTTGAAGTAGGCCCGAGGGTTTATGATATTCCGCCTTCACCTTAGAGCACATCAGACACTTAGCTACGTACAAGGCGATTTCCTTCTTCATGCCCGACCACCAATAATATTCCCGAAGATCCTTGTACATTTTATCGGATCCCGGATGAATATAATATTGGGAACGGTGGCCCTCATCTAGAATCAGTTTACGGAGGCTTTCGGACCTCCAAATCCACGCTCGGTGCTTGAATTAGTGGATTTCGTCCGGTTTGAGCTCAAACTCCTTTACATGGTTATGCAGTGTTTCGTCCTTAAGGTTTTCGGGTTTCAATGCTTCTTGCTGAGCTCTAGCAATTTGTGATTGTAGGCTTGTCCGAACCTGTATCCCTAATCTTCCAACTCGTGATGGCTTTACCCTTTCCTTCCGACTCAGGGCGTACGTAGTATAAATCAGAACTGAAACATCCTTTATACCCAGAAAAAACTTTGATTCATTCCCTTGATTTGTCTATTAATTCGTGCTACTACGTTTACTATACCAGTGTGCTATTTTATCTCGCAATCGTTGTCGCTTAGTAGTTCTACCCATCTCCGTTGCCTCATGTTGAGCATTTTATGATTGAGGATGTGTTGGAGGCTTTAATGGTCGTGAAAACTTTGCACTTAGTGCCGTATAAGTAATGACTCCAAATTTTCAAAGCAAACACGACTGCTTCCAGCTCTAAGTCGTGTGTCGTATAGTTCTGTTCATGTATCTTAAGTTGTCTAGATGCATATGCGATGACTTTGTCTTTTTGCATAAGAACGCAACCAAGACCTTGGTGAGATGCATCACAATACACTACAAAGTTATCCGTACCCTCCGGTAGGGACATAATCGGTGCGTGTCACAATTTGTGTTTGAGCTTCTGAAGGATTCTTCCTGTTTTTTGCCCCAAAGGAAATCCTTATCTTTATGGGTGAGTTTGGTTAAGGGATTAGCGATCTCTAAGAAATTCTCAATGAACCTTCGATAGTATCCAACAAATCCTAGGAATTGTCGGATTTCCGTAGGAGTCGTTGGGGCTTTCCATTTATCAATCACTTCAATATTTGTTGGGTCTACGTGAATTCTCTTCTGATTGATCACGTGTTCAAGGAAGTGTACTTCTTGGAGCTAGAATTCACATTTCAAGAATTTTGCGTAAAATTTCTGGTCTCTAAGGAGTTCTAAGATGAGTTTCACGTGTTTCGGGTGATCTTCTTTGTTCCGTGAATAAATGAGGATGTCGTCTATGAATACGATCACGAAATTGTCTAGGTACGGTCTACACATTGCTCGTGCGTTGGTTAGACCGAATAGCATAACGAGAAATTCGTAGTGCCCGTAGCGAGTTCGGAAAGCGGTTTTCGGAATATCGGGTTCACTGAATCGAACTTGATGATACCCTGAACGGAGGTCGATCTTAGAAAAATAAGTTGCCCCATGCAACTGGTCGAATAGATCGTCGATTCTTGGGAGAGGGTATCGGTTCTTGACGATCAGTTTGTTGAGTTCACGGTAATCGGTGCACATCCAGAAGGATCCGTCTTTCTTTTTCACAAAGAGGATTGGGGCTCCTCAGGGGGACGTACTAGGACGTATTAAGCCATGATCTAGGAGTTCCTGCAGCTGTTCTAATTATTCTTGCATTTCGGGTGGTGCCAGACGGTACGGTGTCTTGGCAACCGGTGCTGCGGCAGGAACGAGATCAATTATGTCTAACACTTGTCGGTGTGGCGGTAACCCGGGTAAATCCTCTGGAAAGATGCCGGGATGATCCTTTACCACAGGGATGTCTTGCATACGTTTCTCTTTCGGTTTACGCTCGATAATGTGCGCTAAGAAGGCTTTGCAGTCCTTCTCGAGGGATCGGCGCATTTTCATGGCTGAAACCATACGAAGTTGTTGTCCAGGTTTGTCTCCCTGTACAACGAGGGTTTCTCCGTCTGAGAGTGGTATTCGGATAAATTTTTTGAAACAGACGATTTCGGCTCGGAAACGAGCTAACTAGGCCATTCTGACGATGATGTCGAAACTTTTCAGTTTCATGAGGATGAGATCTATTTGGAAGGTCTTATTGGCTAGGCATATTTAGTATCCTAGGATTAAGTCCTTAGCTTCAAATTCTCGACCCTTAGCGTACTCTTAAGTGAAGCTATCCTTAAGGACTTTAAATCCTAGATTAATAAGGGTTCTAAATTCCAAGGACACGAGGTTTCTCTCTCCTCCTAAACCGATCAATATAGACGCTTAATGGTTATTCACCGAAAATGTACCAGTTACTGCATTGGGATCCTGCCTTGCCTTTTCGGTAGTGATTACAAGATTACTACAAGTTTCTGTTGTATGCAATATGGGGAAAAATACTACGGAGGTGTTTGCCGCTTCCGCATTCAAATCAAGCTCGCTTCTTTCCTTGGTTTTCAGTAAACTTGCGGCAATGTCTGGAGTGGTGCCCCGATTCGTTACATGTATAGCACATCGGGAAATCTCCAACATGGTGGAGGTATCATTTGTAGCACTTGGGGTGCGGCCCAACTTATGTTTGGGGTCCGGTCTTGGCTTTCTTGTTGCGGTTGCTCCTCGTTGGTTGGTGATCATCTTTCCGTTTCTTACTCTCCTTTCGTTCGACTAGTTATGGAGGGAGAAGGAGGGTATTATTTCCGAAGTTTTCACCTTCCTCATGTTTAACTGGGGCTTGAAGGAGAAGGAGGTTATTTTCATCGTTGTTATCCTGGTGGTTGGGGTTGGGGTTATCATCCCCGATAATTTTTCTGTTCACCTCAACGATGATCTGGGCGAGCATGTTTGGGAGATGACTCGAATGGACTGCTCAGATAAACGGTGAGCGACGTTTGAGACCTGGAACAGGAGATGAGCCTGCTGCTCAGCCTCCTCAGTAAGTCCATGAAGGTCTCGGCGGAGTGCATGATACTATGACTCGGTGGCATCATGGATGGCCGAGATGGTCCCGCGCCGTCGGGGCGCTGAATTGAGTGGCCGTGGAGTCGCTCCCACATGTAGCGGTCCATAGTTGGCATGGCCGATGTCGCGTACAGGTTCTCGCGGTGTAGTGGTATCTGTGGAGGTGTAGCTCTGGCTGAGTCGGGAGTCGGCTATCCCATCATACGATCTGATAAGTGACCGGGAATGGTGACCTGCTTGCGAGCAGTCAATCTAACGCGTGGTCCTCGCTGATGCGGTGCTTTAACGGGAACCGGTGGTGCGGCTGGAAGAGCAGTCCTCGGACTGTACGTGCCGTGTCTGATGGTGAACGCCATCAAGGTTTCCTCCGAGGGATCGCTATTCTCGTGATGCTGAGCTACCGATGCGGTGAAGTCGTCCGAGACATCATTCGAGTAAACGAACCGTGAGTGGGAGTGTGCGAACGAGAATGTGACGAGTCAGACATGTCGTAACTGCGAATAAACGGTACACGTGAGTATAGGGGAAAGGGAAAAATGTAAATGTCAGTGCATGTACGAGTCAGTCACGTGAGAATCGGGAATCAGTGGGACCGGAAATTTTTAACTCGAAAACCGTTAACAATAGCAACTACTTTCCGTTCTCGCGTAATTTATTTCGAACTAGGCGTAGTTGATCAAATTACGTGTAGTTGGAAACGAACCATGCAATTGCGGAATTAATCCACTAAAGTTTAAAACTCGTGAAATGATTTTTCGGAAAAGCCTTAGTTATAGTTTGGTTTCGAAAATTTTGCAAATTTTGAAAACCCGTATTCACTATAACCTTGTGCTCTGATACCAAGTCTTTCACACCCCGCTAAAGCGGAAACACATGATGTGAAGAGCGTCGATATCATAACACGAGGTATAATAAATTCAAACGGTTTCAAATCATTAAAATAGGTAATAAAACGTTTACAAATTCAAGATAACCAAGTATTCAACATTTCATTACAATAACACAAACTGTTTAAAGATTTCAAAGAAGTTCCAAAAATAAGAAATAAAGTTTTCTCCCGATTCATGGGTCACGTGACTTTCCCCACCCGTCCAAAATATATGCACTTCGAGTCCTTACACTTTGTTTCCTAAAAACATGAGAAAAAGAGTCAACTACAAAAAGTAGTGAGTGAGATACAGTTTTCTAGTCCTCTACTAAAAATGGTTTCGAAAACGTATAGCCATACTTTAAAATATGTTCAAAGGCTCCGCATATATCTCTAAATATATATATGTGCAATTAATAAGGCTCCGTATTTCTCTATATATACGTGCAGAAAGGCTCCGTATATCTCTATATATACGTGAACCATAAGTATTGATTGGAATATTGTATAGAAACCTCTTGGCATAATATAACCATAAGTGTTCACACTAAACCGATTAACCAACCGTGAATCCCCTTACCCCGCACTATCTACGAGGATACAAGAACTATAATATGTACTTAGATTGCCATCTAAGTAAGGAACGGTTATTTCCTAAGTATCGATACCCACAACTCTAGAAGGCTTAAGAAAATCGAATAGTGTGTTGCGAAAACTGGGCACTAATTCAATTCAAAACTGATAGTAGGCACTTACGAGCAGTTATATTCTCATCAAAAGTCAATAGAGGTGCCGGGTGTGGCGATTACATGACATACAATCAATCATAATTTTATAAGAGTGCCGAGTGTGACAAATAAAAAAGCAAACTCATATAAATAAGTAAAAAGTTTGATTCTCATGTTTTCCCCAAAAGAGTTGTACAAAATTAGTAATAAAAGTGGGGATGTAACTCACTAATTGAGAGGAGTTAAGCTTGTGCGGAAAGAAGTCGAACGCGTCGGAATCAAATAAGGCCTAGAACATACCAAGTTTCTTGAGTAGGTATAATTTTTTATTAAGTTTATAAAATCTTTAGTCAACGAAAACGCTTATAATTTATGTGTTATAATAAGGTCTAACCAAAACCGGGCAGCGCTTCCGCGCTATATATTTTAAATCCAAATTTTCCAACACTTTCCCGCCTACAATTTTCATAGCAATATTCACTTATATTTACAAACACAATATGATGTATATAAATCAAATTAGTCACCCTAAACACAAGTATTTGTACATTACAGTTTCGATTATTCAGGTTCTGATTATATAAGCTTAAGGTGACGATTTTTAACGATTTAAAACGATTTATGGGAGGTGTCATGAGCCAGGTGCGCAACCCTGGTGAGGGAGGGCGGCGCCCCTATTGATATACTTTTCCAAAAATCGTGTCCGTGGTAAAAATGGTCGTTTTAATGGTAGATTTTTAACATGCAACTAGTATAAACTTCAAAATACATCTTTATAACAGTTTATGTAAGTTTTTTAACCACAAAAACTAGGATCTATATAATAATTTATAAAAACCCGTTTTTTATATAAATCGTTTTGAAACTTCATAAAAATGTGTTTTTAGGTGATTGATGTAACATGCAATGAGTTATATGAGTAATAAAAGTAAATAGAAGAGTTTTTACTAGAGAGAAATGGTTTGATGATGATTTGTTGGTGATTTTAGCTCCAAAATGAAGTAAAACGTTTATGCACCCAAATGAATGAACCCTTCTTGCTTTCCTTGATTATTAGGACGATTTATGAAGTGTTTTGGTGTGCGATTTTCTGTGAATGGTGGCGTTACTTGTGAGCTCTAGAGAGAAAAATGATGTGTGTGTTTTAAGTCTGTGTTGGTGTTTGTGAGTTATGAGAGAAACAAAAGAAAAAGTGACATAATAGAATGGCTAGATGATGTTGTTTCTGTAATCCTTGAGCCTTAGCCACGTTTTGGGCAGGTGGCATCCATAGAAAAAATGCATTTGAGTCATAAAAACTTTAAAAAAAATGTTCCTGCAGGGGAGGGCGCCACTCTAGGCTTCTAGGGCTACGCACCGTGCAATTTTTCAGCCTTTTTCGTTTTTCGTTTTCGTTATCGTTAAGCCTTTTCATTCGTTGAAAGTTTACGATTTGTTATGCAATGAACTTAGGAAAGTTCATTATGTGTTTTCTTGGTATTAGGATTCATTTATTGATTCCGATTTCAATTCCGACATACACATGTTTATGGTTTAAGTACAGTTAAGAGCAATAACAGATACCTCGAGATAAGTAATACGGAATTCACCTGAAATTTAGACGGATGTCAGAGATAGTCATCAAACCACAAAGGAAATGTTCGATGAAATTACAAAGCAACTTCAAGGAAGTAAGATTGGAAAAAGCATTATGATGATTAGTGCAATCAATAAGTTTGAAAGCTTCAAACCACATGATGATGAAATGCTTGAACAAACGTATAATCGTTTTTGTGGATTACTCAATGAGTTAAGGAAGAATGGATTTTAAAAGACTCATTTGGAAGCTAAGGTGAAGTTCACGAAGGCACTCAAACCATCTTGGAAAGGCTTTACTTCAAATATCATGCAAAACATAAACATTCAAAACACTCTGGTTCATGACATCTTTGAATGTTTGATGCAAGGTGAATAAGAAGCTTTGGAAACTGAGATTGAAGTGAAGACAAAGACAAAGAAAAGGAAAGAAAAGGATCCTCTTGCACTAGTGATGAACAAGATCGATACACTTGCTACAAAATCTTCTTCAACCGAAAACAATAACTCAAAGGCATTTCTTCATACTATTCAACTATCTCCAAACTACTCCAAGTCGTTGAACATGAATAGGCTTGAAGATAACAACGAAAAGATACTTATTGGTGAAGACTCAGAAGAATAAATTTCACAAATGATTTCACTTCTATCCAAAATGTGCAAAAAGGGAGATTTGGTAGATCAAATGGTAAAAGATATCCATCGAATCAACGAAACCTCAACAACTCAAATGCCAACTTTAACCAAAACCTTCCACCATTCAACAAAAATCATGCTCCAAGAACAACAAAATTGACACCACTTTATGACAAGAACGTCCAAGAAACACCAAACAAGGAGCCTACTAGAGACTAAAGCTTGGTGATTTGCTACAAATGCATGGAACATGGCCATATCACTCGTGATTGCAAAGTGAAAGTTGTGAAGATCTCGGAGTATTATCGCAAGAAAATGTTGATGGAAAGTAAAAAGGAACCGGTGGAGAAAAAGGGAAGCATTTCTAAGTGAGGATGCACATTGGATGAGTGACTCGGACAATGAAGAACACGCAAGCACTTACTTTACTCACATGTCTCTTATGGCGGATGTTGATTTTGAGGAGTCCGATAAAGATGAGGTATATGACTATATCACGGATCCCGTTAGATTGAAAACATGTAATTTTCAAATAAAATTTTTGGAACAAAACTTCGTACTAAAGGATAAACAATTAAAACTCTTCAAGAAAAGCTTTAAAAAATCCATGATAAAAATCAAAACTATCTTTCGGAGTTTTCAAGCATGAAATTTAGAATTAAATAACTCGAAGACAAAGTTTTGAATCTAAAATCAAATGATAAAAATATGAACATCAATTTGTGTGAAGATACTATGAAGTGTCAAAGGTAAATCAATAATTGTAACTTCCACAAAAGTGAAGTTGAAGGTATTTCCAAAGAAAACTTGGAATTATTTTCAAAATTGCAAGAATTAGAAATGCAATTTGTTAAAAGAGGACAAACAGATCAAACTATTCATCTAACATGACCGAAGCACTTAAACAACTTAATAAAAAGGATGGCTTGGTTTTGATGGAAGTTCAATTGAGGAAAATTTGAAGTTTCTTACAAGAGCTATATCTAATTGTTGCTCTCTTTATGATTTTGATTTTATCAAATTGGGAGCTAATATTGATAATTTCATTTTTGTAAATGCTTCAGATGAGGAAAAACTACATGAGAAATCGATCGAGTGTGCAAAAAGAAAACGAGGGGATAAGTGTCAGAAACCATTTGAATATTATGAAACAAGCAAGAAATATTTTAGGCAAGATTCGGTTCACACTTACAAACCAAAACCAAAAGATTGGTTACCCGGACATGCAATTCCAACATATTCCAATTAAAAAAACATAAATGTGAAACCTTCAAAAGTGTTTTCTTATACACCAACATCGATTCTAGAACAACATCTTGAAGAGTTACAAGCTTATAGATTTCAAATGACCGTTTCAAATGAACTTGATAGTAGTGTTTTCTTTCACAAATATGAAACATATTTTGAAAGACTTAAACCAGAAAAAATCATTTGAAAAACAAAGCTAACACTAATGTAAAACTTCTTAAACAAGAAAAGATTGAATATAGGAAATTATGGGAGAGGTTTTGCAATCTACAAGATCATGTAACCTCGCTTTCCAATGTGTCATCATCTACAAATTCACATGTCACGAAAAGAGCTTTTGATCCAAAGATAATGTTTTACCACAAAGCTTTGAATGAAAAAGAACAAACCATCGATATTTTGTAAAAGTGGATTGATTTTTTGATGGTGTCAAAGTTGTGTTTCCTCAAGACATAACTTCTAAGACACCAACTACAAAAACTAGTTCAAATGAAAAATCTAAAAAAGTTCATAATCTTAAAACTTCAATCAAAATTGAGAACTCATGTATGACTAAATCTAAAGATCAAAAGGTTACTTTCAAAGAAGTTAAACCAAAACGTGATATTAATGCTTTTGCAAAGAAACCGAAATTTAATGTTAAAGATACAGATGATTGGTTTGATTCGAATGAAACATTTAATTCCTCTTTTTATCGGTTCTTTGTTAAAACAAAACCAAAGGTAACCATTGAAGACAAGTCAAAGTCTAAAGTGGTTATAAAATCAAAAGTGATCTCTACCGAGCTTTCCAGTGTTTCAGTGCAACAAACGAGAAGAAAAATGTTATTTTTAAAATGTCAAGTTCAAATAAAGATTGTAATAATCAAAACATTGGGAATAACTTTTCTTTGAATAATTCAAAATTTGTAAAGGCTTGTTTGAACGATATGTTTGCATTTGGTTTTTATTTTATTGAACGTGTTGATTTTTCAAATATTTCTTTGCACACTAACAAGAAATGACCCATTTGTAAGTTGATAATTAAATTGCATTAATCTAATATGTGAAGGCCCGTCATGTGTGGCACTTATATTCGGGTTGTTCAAAACACATGACCGGGAGAGAGAACATATTGTCAAATTTTGTCAAGAAATATATGGGAACCGTGCGCTTTAGAATTTTTATCATTTTTGGTACGATTGAAGGAATTGAAGTATCGTAAGATCACAATTAAGTTTGTTCCTTAAGTCAAAGACTTACATCACAACTTGTTTAGCATTGGCCAATTTTGAGACAAATATGTTGAAGTGAATTATCAATCGAAAGTCTGCACTTGGTGAATATGATGGAAAGAATTTGGTAACATGAACTAGGAAGACTAATCTCTACACGATCAACATTAAACAATTCAAGACCGAGAAGAATGTGGGTTTGTTATCGCAACCTGATTCACACAATACTTGGTTAGGGAAACGACGTCTTTCACATTGTAACTTCAACAACATTACTACTTTAGCCGTGAAAGGATTAGTAACCGGCTTAACAAAGTTGAAATTCGTCAAAGATCAACTATGTGATGCTTATGAGAAATGGAAATTGAAGAAAATGTCTTATTCATTAAAGAAAGTTTGGTATACGACTCATGTCCTTCAACTAATCCATATGGATTTGGGCGGACCAATGCAAGTGGAGAGTTGTAGCAAAAATAAGTACATTCTTGTGATTGTCGATGATTATTCTCGGTACACATGGGTTTTCTTTCTATATTCAAAAATGGAGACTACAAAAAAATGTGATTTCATTCATAAAGAATAAACAACTTCATTATCAACTTTGTGTTACGACAATTCGATCCGACAATGGCACAAAATTCGAGAATCAACTTCCAAATGACTTTCTTCAATCAGTTGGAATTTCACATCAATATCCGGTGCTCGAACTCTTCAACAAAATGGGGTGGTAGTGATATCGTCAAAATAGTAGTTATATTGGTACCGATATCCCCGTTATTTTAACCCGTTTTTATCACATTTATATATTAGTTGCTATGTAATCGTTTGTTAAGTGTGATAGATGTGATAAATGGGTGAGCTTTTGGAAAGGAGAAGAAAACATGTCAAAACGCCAAGAATTTACGTTCTGAAGATTCAAACGGTGTATGCCTGAACAACTACATACACCATATGCAGAAGATCCCAGAAGCCAACAGAAGGCCATACGACGTATGCAGATTCATGAGCATACGCCGTATACTCATTAAAGTGACAGGAATTTGGCTCGTGAAAAAGGCCATATGGCGTATGCAGTTACACACACATAGGTCGTATGTCAGACAACTGGCATAATTTTAGTATAAATACAAGACCTAAAAACGATTTAGGTATATTTTTTTTCTGCATAAAACGGCGTTTAGGTTTACAGAGGCAAGATTCCAACGTTTTGAAGGCTGAAGAGACCAATTGAAGAACGAAGGCATTCTTGCTCCAGAGATCATCGGTTTACATATTGTTTCTGCTATGAACATGATTGTTAACATTATGAATCTTTCTAGTTGTTACTTATCTACAATTATGAACTAAAATACTTAAGTGTTTGCTTGGATCTTTTTGAATAATGTCTTAATGCATCTTAGTTAACGTTTAATGTTGATTTTGGTAGATAGTTAGTATGTTTACTGAAATATCTACACATCTTAATCCTTATAACATGAAACTTATTGTTAAGTGGACATGAATATCGTTGACCTACATATTAATGCTACTTGAATTGATGTTAAAGACCGAGATTAGAAGAATTTAGGTTAATAACATTGACTAGAGATGGAATAAATCTTAGGGTTAAGTTAATTGTTAATAAGGCATTAAGGTTGGTAAATAATAGAGTATAGATAACCGTTTATACGAGATTAAACATAGATAAATCATACGAACTATTTGAGGCTAATAATGCATGAGTTTAGATAAATAATATTGTGATCACCAATAGGTTTTACCTTATATCATAGGTTTAGACATAGTGATCAACTAGTCTAGATTAAATAAGATATCACTGATAAATCAATATTAGACATTGTACTAAATTAAGTTGTTGGTAAACATTAGGAAGAAAGATCTAAGTGAACACCTCTCTTAATCATATTTGTATCAATTCTTAAAAAGCTTCTTTTTAAAGCCGTAATCTTTACTTTTATATCATTTAATTGTTTTGCGTTTTAAGTTTTTATTAAAAATCAAGTTTTAATCATATGTTCGCACCGAACTAACACCCCCCCCCCATACTGTTTTTATTATTAATGAGTAGTTTAAATTAGATAATTGATATTTTCACTTCGCTCCCCTAGTGTTCGACACCCGTACTTATCGTAGTTATATTATTACGCGCAAAAGGTGCACTTGTGTGGAGTAGTTTAGCATTCGATACCCACGTTTTTATAAGATTAAAAGAACCTACTTAAAATACACATAAAGTTTTTTGTGCCGATGCCGGGGAGCGGTTTTAATTATCAGTTATTTGATTTGATTATTTGTTAATATTTTTAATTTTTCTCAGTACATAATTTTCAACTAGTTTGGGTGTTAAATTTACTGCGAAAAATTGAATTCGGAAAAATTTTAGCTATCCGAGCCTTCATACGGTGTATGCAGTTAAAATAACATACACCATATACTCTTTTCATACGCCGTATGCCTTTTGGGACACATACGTCGTATGCTCTCTCAGAAGAGGAACTTTGTTTTCTCGTATTTTGATCGATTCAGTTTATTTTTGTAGTCGATTGTTAATCACTTTTACTAATGAGTGTTTATTATTTGTTATCAGGTTATTGCATGACCAGGAGAACATATCATGATCTTGTGGAGCCATTTGAAGATCCAGAAAGAGCATTCAGAGCGAGGAGAAGACTATTTTCTGCACCACCTATTTCACCAATTAACAGTCATTTTCCCCATTCCGAGTTTGACATATACCAGAACACGGTGTTCAACACGGATACCTATTCCTTAGACGCGTGTTCAGACAGGGAGAACGAGTACGAGTTCAGTCCGCATTCAGCGCATTCCTCTGATTCAGATAGTCCGAAGACTTTAGAGGTTGAACTAGAGTTCCCAATGGCAAGAGATATCAACATCATTGTCACACCCCGCTAAAAGCGGAAACACGGAGCGTTCCAGTTATAATATCAAAGTCAAGATTACAACAATATAACCGATAAACAAAACATCAAAATAAATAGATCATGCCAAATGTTACAAAATACATCAATAAGTCAAGGGCGGTAAAACGCCTAGTACAAATACAATTCCAAAGGAAATCAACAAAAGGATCGTCATGGAAATTACAATAAACAATTCAAATTCAAATTTCCCAAAAGCAAGCGATCCAAAAATAAACTATGGCATGATCACGGAAATCCTCAATTTCCTGCAAAGCGTTAAAACGATATCAACAACATGTTGGTGAATTATTCGCAATTTTAAAGTAAAAGTTGACGCATCGACAGTTTTCATCAAAACAACGTTAATTTCAAATGATATATCTTGCTTTCAACAACCAATAGTGAGAGGTACTTTGCCTAGACTATTCATACACTGAACCTGACCGTACAACCCCAAATCCTGAGGTCGCCAACCAAAGGTAACAATTAATTAACCGGCCATAACATCCGCTCCTAGAAACATTCTACCGAGCACTGAGGGTTAGGTCTATAACCCATATAGATCTATATATATATGTAACCGTTGGGCATAAAGCTTAACAAGTGTATCAGGGGGCCCCAACAAGGGCTAATGGCTCTCAATCTAAGGCAGACCTAATCCACTAGGCAAACAAGATAATCAACAACATTCCGCATACAAGCAGACAATTTAAAATACGCTTTACAGCCCAAAATATTTAAGACAAGGGCTACGAATAACTCACAAAACAACTTCAGCAAATCTCGGGTAAGTACAATCACGGGACCACAATTCCACCGTCTAAGTGCCTTAAACAATAAACAACATAGTCTCAGTATCTCTACAAGTATAGTCAGGTTTAGCCTTGTCGGTTAAGATTAAGTTTAACAAAATTCCAACGTTTAATAAATCGAATAAGGATGACGAATTAAGAAGACGATGTTCCGCGCCAGAAAAAGGGCCGATCGGCAAGGTATCGATCTTTCACGTCAACAGCGACCGTTGGAAACCAGTGATAACTCCGAGTCGAATAGAATATTAATACCAATGTTTATTATAATGACCACGATTAAGATGTTGACTTATAGAAGTCAAAGGTCAATTATGTTGACTTATGAAAGGCAAATTTCAATCATGTTGACTTATAAGAGTCAAACATCAATTAAGTTGACTTATTAAAGTCAAAATCAATTTAAAAGTCCAATTGACACTTTGAATAATTTGAAGTGTTTTCATACCAAAATGTTTTGAGTAAAATGTCTTTCAAAACCATTTTATAAAATTTGCCGCAAGACATATTTTGATGACTTAAAACGATGATTAAATTGAGACGAAGTTTAAAGTATCGCAAAGAGGTTTAAAATGTCCGTTTTAAGTAATGTTATGACATTTGTGATTGCGTTGGTGTCTTTGAGTCCAAAGACAATGTTATTGTAAAATATGTTACTTTTGTACGCAATTGATTTATGTAAGTGTTTTAAGTCGTAAAAAGTCGTGAGTTGGAATTTCGGCAGCGCTTCCGCGTCATAAAGTATTCGTCCAAAATTTATACACTTTCCCGCTTAACAACAATTGCATTTTACACCATTATTCATAATACATAATACAATAATAAGTTTAATACAATACTTTAGTTAGATTATATTTTAACATTTTGTCCAACTTCAGTCCAATTCGATCAAAAACACGTCTAATAATTAACCTAACCGTTTTCAAGGCTAAAACCGAATACGAGTATTGACAAGAATCTGGAATCAACAACTTCAGTGGTGTAGTGATGAGAATACCCGCCTCCAAAGCACAAGACAACCACCGAAAATTAGCAAAACGAAAGATTTGAACGGACGGACTGATCCAGCCGCCGGCTGAGATAATCCAGCCGTCGGCTGGAGGCTGACACACAGCTCCAGATTTTTGTTATTTTATCGTTTTTAAGCGTTTTCAAGAGTATTTTCGGTAGATTTTGACATGCAACATAAAAACCCTTAATAATATCCGTTTATTTCTTCAAATAACATATTTTTATATCAAGATCTTTATGTAAAAATTCATAAAACTTATATTTTTAGATAAGTCACCATAAAACTTTTATAAAAACCTTTCTTTTATGTTAGATGATACATGCATGAATTAAAAATGTTAATAAGTAAATGAAATCAGTGAGTGAAAGTTGTTATACCACAAGAATAATGATAAGATGATGATCTAGCTTGGTTGATGAAGAAGATTAAACCCCAAAAATGATGAAAAACCTCAAGAACAACCTGGAAAATCACCACCTCTTGCTCCCTTTGATGAACATACTTGATTAATGTGATGTTTATGGTGATTTGTTGGTGATTTTAGGCTGGGAATTACTGCCAAGATGAAGGTAAAATGAAGAACAATGGAGAGAGTAGAGAGAAAAACACACTAAGAGTGTGGGTTTGATTTAGGAAAAATGAAAGAAAACTAGAAAGGAGGTGATAAAATCACATGGGGCAGTGTTCTCTGGCAGTTTAGGGTCGAATGGGGCTTAGCCCCAATCGTTTTACATGCAAAAATGAGTCATAAAACACCTGTCCAGACCATTCCAGCCGCCGGCTGGTTGGATTCAGCCGCCGGCTGCATCCGTGCCAGCTGCTGGCTGGTCGGCTGGCTCTGCAGACTTGTTTTTGACCGTTTGGGAGTTTCGTTCATCGAAAACTCCCGATTCTTTTTGCGTTGAACTTAGAATTGTTCATACTTTGATTTACTTTATATTGGGTTCATTTAATATTATATTTTCACTTTCAATTTTGAGATTCGCACGATTTCGGTAAAAGAGTACACAAGAGCAAAAGCACGATATCTAGAGGAGAAAGGATCCGATAACCGACAAATTTGGCATAAACCTTCTAACTTATATTTATGAGAATACTAACTAGCAGGCACTTAGATGAAATAATATTATTACGTCTCGAGGGACCAGCAAATACAGAAAACCCGATACTCAATAACAGTAAATTGTGAGCAAAACAAAGCGAAATACAAGGGTCGAAATCAATTGCGAATAACATATAAATAATGACGGTAACTCAAGTACCTCAAATAGACGGGACGTCACAGCCTCCCCCAGTTAAAAGAATTTCGTCCTCGAAATTACTTAATGAGCATCGCTACCAGAAAATAGATGGGGAAATTTCCGCTGCATTTCATCCTCCCGTTCCCATGTAAACTCAGCTCCATACTTAGAGTTCCATCGGACCTTTACAATAGGAATCCGACTCCGCCGAAAACGCTTGACCTCTCGGTCATTTCTACCGGCTCCTCTATTACGTGAAGCGAATCATCCAAACTTAGTTTCTCCAAGGGCACAATTAACGACTCGTCAGCAAGACACTTCTTGAGATGCGATATATGAAATACGTTGTGCACACCGCTCAACTCTGGTGGCAACTCAATACGGTAAGCCACTGGTCCAGCACGAGACAAAATCTTAAACGGACCCGTAAAACGTGGACTTAGCTTGCTGCGCTTCTCAAAACGAAACACGCCCTTCCAGGGAGAAACCTTCAACAATACCATATCGCCGACCTTGAATTCCAAAGGCTTACGACGCAAATCCGCGTACTTCTTCTGGCGATCTCTCACGGCTTCTAGACGATCCTTGATCCTAAAGATCTTATCAGTCGTCTCCTGGATCAACTCGGGTCCCACAACCTGACTATCACCAACCTCAGCCCAACAGAGTGGAGACCTACACTTACGACCGTAAAGAGATTCGAAAGGCGCGCAATTAATACTGGAGTGGTAACTATTGTTGTACGAAAACTCGACCAACGGTAAATGTCTATCCCAACTCCCGCCAAAATCTAAAACACACGCGCGTAGCATATCTTCTAACGTCTGAAGCGTGCGCTCACTCTGTCCATCGGTCTGGGGGTGGTAAGACGTGCTCATATCTAACCTCGTGCCTAAAGCTCGCTGTAGCGTCTGCCAGAACCTCGAAGTAAAACGCGCGTCGCGATCAGAAATAACAGATACAGGAATTCCATGCCTGGCCACGATCTCGTCAATATATAACCTAGATAACTTCTCTATCCGGTAATCTTCTCGAATAGGCAGAAAATGCGCTGACTTAGTCAGTCGATCAACTATGACCCAAATAGTATCATAACCTCCCGAAGACCTAGGAAGCTTCGTAACAAAATCCATCATAATATTCTCCCACTTCCACTGTGGGATTTCCGGCTGTTGAAGAAGGCCAGAAGGCTTCTGATTCTGA
Source organism: Senecio squalidus (assembly GCA_910822075.1). NCBI lineage: Eukaryota > Viridiplantae > Streptophyta > Magnoliopsida > Asterales > Asteraceae > Senecio > Senecio squalidus. The sequence continues at coordinate 35,043,538 of CAJVGC010000582.1, read as the reverse complement.
GCCTTAACTTTGGAACAGGTCAGACACTTGCCTACATAGTCGGCAATCGCCCTCTTCATGCCAGGCCACCAGTAAAAATCCTTCAAGTCATGATACATCTTATCCGCTCCGGGATGAACGGAGTAATTCGACTTGTGGCCTTCATCCAAAATTAACTGCCTAAGACCGACGGGAACCCAAATACGATCCAAGAAATACAATACCCCGTCGTCTTTCGGCTCCAACTGACGTGCCAAACTAAACAATCCTTCATCCTTCAGACAATCCTCGGTGAGAGCATCCTGCTGAGCCTGAATAGTACGAGTCTTCAAACTCGACTGAATAGAAACCATCATAGCGCGAACTCTCACCGGCTTAACCGTTTCCTTGCGACTTAACGCATCGGCTACTACATTTGCTTTACCCGGATGATAGCGAATTTCGCAGTCATAATCGTTCAACAATTCCACCCATCGGCGTTGCCTCATATTCAACATCTTTTGATCAAAGATATGCTGTAACGACTTATGATCGGTGAACACAGTACACTTAGTACCGTACAGATAATGGCGCCAAATCTTTAAAGCAAAAACCACCGCGCCTAATTCTAAATCATGGGTCGTGTAGTTCTTCTCATGAATCTTTAACTGACGAGAGGCATAGGCAATGACCTTTCCATTCTGCATCAGTACGCACCCGAGTCCCTTATGCGAAGCATCACAATATACAACAAAATTTTCGGTACCCTCGGGAAGACTCAAGATAGGAGCATCACACAACAGCTTCTTTAGTAACTGAAAGGCTTCCTCCTGCTCAGCACCCCAAATAAACTCCTCGTTCTTCTGGGTCAACTTCGTCATCGGCGAAGCTATCTTCGAAGAATTCTCAATAAAGCGTCGGTAATAACCTGCCAGGCCCAAGAATGAACGGATATCGGTGGGTGTCTTAGGAGCAACCCAATCTCCGACGGCCTTAATCTTGGCAGGATCAACGTGGATGCCTTCTTTGCTAACCACATGGCCAAGAAATTGAACCTCAGATAACCAAAACTCACACTTCGAGAACTTAGCGTAAAGTTGTTCCTTCTT